>LGRX02006631.1:0-10075 GCA_001247695.2 Cymbomonas tetramitiformis
ATCTTTGGGTTTGGGTGTCACGTTCGAACCCAAACCCAAAACATCTGCCTTAGAAATATATTGTGCGTTTCGCGCACAAGTAACTTGAAGCCTTGAGCTTCTGGTAACTTAAATATATGTACCATGGTAGTATTCGTGCCAAGTTTCGTGCGTTAGGACGCACGGGAAGCCCTCGGCTGTTTGGCATCTTTGGGTTTGGGTGTCACCTTCGAACCCAAACCCAAAGGCAAAGCCATAGGACAGTTTCGTAGATTCTGTCCCGATGCCTTTGCAACCTCGCTTGCTAACTCATATTACAATGAATATTCAACATTCAAGCGTTGGATACCCCACGCCAACGGGAGGTGCTCGGCTGATTTGTTATTTGGGTATGCGCACCCAAATGACAAAAAACGCATCTTTGAAACTCGTTAGTTTCAAAGATGCGGCCGATGCCTTCGTGCTTATGTGTGTTAATCCATATGAAATATTCCATGGAATAAATGTGAATATCCCGCACAAACGGGAAGCGCTCGGCCGTTTTGTAAAATTAGGGTGCACCCAAAATACAAAACGCATCTTTGAAACTCGGAAGTTTCAAAGATGCTTGCCGGTCGCGTGCAGCGGTAGAAGGCAAGTCAAAGGGTTTAGGATATAGAAGAAGTACAGGGGCCTTTTTTAAAAGCAGAACACGCCAGCGAACAAAGCTTTTTGGAGGCTTCCTCATGATGGCTAGCGGGAACTAGAGCGTTTGACCTGTGTGCACATGATTTGAACAGGAGTCGTGAAAAGGACCACCGGGCATAGCCGGATGACATAAAGAAAACTTAATCTAAAATCAACATGAAAAAGAGTTAATCTAAAATCAGCAATAAATAATCTAAATTAAATATTTTTCCGACATTTACGCCTTCGACACTCTGGTCAGCAGCACCTCTGCTGCCAGAAAATTGGCCTACCGCACGGCGATTTTGACGTTACCACCGTGTTACTCGTCAAAAACCACCCCAATTAGACTTTTCCATCGCTCGAATTGCTTAATTTTGCGGAAAGTTCTCTTTTTGTTTGTGAACCATATCCTTGGGTTTGCAGATTTCTGCACTCAGCAGTCAGCGGCCATGTCCACTGCGCGCCAGCGTGCGCTAGGGGTGCCCAACTAAAGTTGAGCCGTCCAATGTTTTCAGATCGGGAACATTGGAAGGTTGGAAGATATTCCTGGGGAGCTAATAGATAGTTTGAAACACATACAGGGTAGAATATTCTGTATATCGGTGTTTTATAAATATCGCTGTAAGCAAAAAATATGAGGCTGTAACGGGTGATATATGTTTGTAAAAGATGTAACATATGAGAGTAAGAGAGTCTAAGTAGCTTATGCTACGTGCGCTGTGTAAAGCTGTACGAGTACGGCTACGGTAATGCTCGAGTACTCTAATACGTGGCTCGCGGTCTCTATCGATGCGACTCGCGGTCTCGAGCCGAATAATGCAGTCATCTGTCACATGCATCGAGGAATGCCATACAGGGGGCAGTATTGGATATCTGGTCCCCCGTGACACCACCACATTCTGTGGATGTGGGTGGCAGTGGCATGGTAATGAAAACACGCAATATCAATATACTCGGATACAGCGCAAGCAGAGATACAGGCATTTGCATTAGCAAGAACTGGTCCTACTGGTGCCTCCGGGTCTTTAGAAATAGACATGCTCGCAGAGGCCCACCTTCCCTCGCCTCGGGTCACCCTATCAAGTTCTGCCGTTGCAGTGATGCTAAGACAATCTCGTCATGTTGTTGTTGTCGTTGTAGTTGCTGCTGCTGGGCATGAAGCTTCTGTGCTGCAGCTGCTCGTAGTTTCTCCGTCAGCTTAACAACCCGGTCCTTAATATCCAAGAGGCGGGCAGTGAACTTGTCGATAATGGGAACCCCGTGTTTTGTGGTAGGAAGGGCTTTAGTGAAAATGTCAGCCGGATTGTCATCGGTCGGAATCCAGACTGGAATAAACTTCCTGAGGGGCCCCTGACACCAGTTCCTAACCGCGTGGTACCGAACCGCAATGTGTTTGAGCTTAGTAGAGAGTGCCCGCTGAGTGACCAAAGGCTGAACTGCTGAGTTATCTACATTGATGGTGATGGGCTCAGCTGAGGGGAAGAACTCTGTCAGTGTGTTGTAGATGGCCAGGGCGGAGGTGCAGGCTTCTGACATGGCAACATACTCTGCCTCTGTAGAGTGAAGGGCAGTGCATGATTTCTGCTTCTTTGACCACCAGTCAATGACCATGCCGTGAAAGTAGAGACAGTAGCCGGAAACTGAGTTCCGTGTGGCAGTGTCCCTTGCATGGTCTGAGTCACAGAACACAGTGAGTTGGGGTGCTGTAGAGTCAATAGCCATAGCGAGTGTGAAGTCTCTGGTGGAGTAGGCATAGTGAAGGATCCGCTTAGCAGCGGCGACGGCCTCAACTGTGGGCTGGTGGCAGAACTGGGCCAGATACATTACGTGGTAGTATATGGCGGGTCTGACTGTCCTGGCTAACCAGAGCAGAGAGTAGATCAAGGATCTGAGGGGTGTCTCAATGGACCTGTCAATGACATCAGGCGGGGGAATGGGGAGGGAGAGACCCTCTGTCATCGGTGATCGAGGTGCCTGCTTATCCGTGTCTATGCTGAACTTAGCACACAGATCAGTGATGCTCCGCTCGTGTGAAAGCTCAATCCTGGTCGGGTATGACTCTCCTGTAGGAAGTGTCTCAGTCTGGACATCAACCTTGAGCTGGAGGAACTGGTTGAGGACACCAGAGTAGGTGGCCTGGAATGTGGACATGATCTCAGTGTGAAACCGGGCTCTGGACCGCTCATCAGCACACGCCACGAACCCACGATGAAGTCATCAACGTAGATGCGGACTATGAAGAGCTGACCGTCAATCCAGCCGATGTACAGGCACTCGTCGTATGTGGACCTGCTGAGTGTAGGGTAGCGGTCTGTCATGAACCTGTGTGCGGTCTCTGACCAAAGTCTGCCTGAGGTCCGATGCCCGTAGAGTGCCTTCTTCATATAGGCACCTACATATCCTAGGGGATGTACGTACCCCTTCGGAAACCTGACATAGTACCGCTCATCCTCGGGTATTAGAGCCTGGAGGAAAGCCTGAGAGACATCATAGTGGTATGGCATGAGTCTGTGTGTCAGGCAGAGCGCTAGGAGGAGTCTGAAGGTGGTGAGCTGAGGTGTAGGGGCAAAGGTCTCCGCCTCCTCATAGAAGGCGCGGTCCATGTATCCTCGGGTGGTGCATCTGGCCTTGAACTTGTCAAGGGAGCCGTCAGTCAGCCTTTTGAGCTTAAAGACAAACTTACTGGGGAGGACGGTGGAGCCTGGGGGGAAGGTGGTGACTGGATCGGCCCTGTCTGGCTGAAGTATGCCGTCAATCTCTGACTGAATGGCTTTGTGCCACTGTCTCCAATTAGGGCTGAGCCGAGCCTGTCTGTATGTAGCAGGGTCTGGCTCGTCCATGAAGGCATCACTCGGGAAGTCTGCGGGGTCTGAGTCTGCGTCTCTGAGGGCAAGGAGCATGGCCTTCTGGTCTGGGGAGATGATGACAGCATCGGTGTCTGCATACTGGGTGGAGTGTGAGTCTGCAGAGTCGAAGTACACCTGATATATGTGCTGGACCTGAGGCTTATGGTCTACAGACACGATGATTGCAGGGTGATACTTCTGCTGGTCGGCTGGCCTAGCCGAGCACATAGCAAAACACGGGTAAAAGACATTAGGTGCCCCATGTTTGTGTCTGTGCTTGAGGAAGCTGATGAGAGTGGCATAGTGGCTCTTGGCCAGCTGGAGATAGTGTATGAGCTTCACCCAGACCGTATGTCCGAGTTTAGCACACTGGACCTTGACATAGGCAAAGGTCTCTGTCTCGTGGGTGCTGCATGCAAGCTCGAGGATGTCGGGGGGAGGAGAGGGCTGTGGGGCGTCGGATGGGGTACAGCTTCTTTGTGAAGATAGCTGTGGAGGCGGGATCAACCAGAGTGTTATGAGTGTTGGCAAGTGTCTTAGCCATGAGATCAGGGTCAGTGACAAACGTAGGCTTATAGAGAGCCTTGAGGTTTCCTTTCACTGTGTCAAGGCATAGATAGTTGTCTGGTGCGACATAACGGTATGGCTTGCTCTTAGTCTGGAGCTTAGCCGAAGTGTCAGCTTTGGCTCCTGACTTAGAGCGCTGTGCAAGGTCCTGCAAGACATTGCACTCGGACCAGAAGGGCCGGAGCTCGGTGTAGTCGAAGTGACGGCCAGTGTATCTGAGATGAGGTGTGTCCATCCCAATGTGCTTGTTAGGCATAACATTGAGGACTGTGTTAATGGCATGGAGTGCAGCAAGAGGCCATGAGTACAGCGGGGCATCATATGTGCGCATGGTGCTGTTCATGATCTTCTGCGTGTCTCTCCAGAGCACCTCATTCTGAGCCTGGAACTCGTGCATGTATGGCGGACCAGTCTCGTGACGCATGCGGTACTGTCGGAGCAATGTCTTCATCTCCTCCGATGCGTACTCTGTGGCACAGTCTGTGTGGAAAGTGATGGTCTCTGGTGTGAAGCCGTGGGACTGAATGTCATCAAGGACAGTCTGGAGGTGGAAGTGTTGGCCTCCCTTAGAAGGCGAGGCAAATCCGAAGGCCTTTTTAGTGACGGGGCACTTAAAGGCACTGATGAAGACTGACTCGTCGTAGCCGGGGGGTTTGCATGGGCCCCAAATGTCAGCAAATATGTGCTGAAATGGCCTGGACTGTTCCCATTTGACAGGCCGGTGGCTGGCTGGCAAAGCTGGAGGTGGTATGCGGTTGGCTCTGTCAAATACATTAAAGGGTCCTGGGCGCTTGGCATTCCAGGTGTTGCAATGAGCACACCCGTAGCCTGACAGGATAGTCCTGAGTGTCTTCATGGAGAGGTGTCGTCTGGGCACTGCAAACTGAAGCCCCTGTGAGAAGAGGTGAGCAATATACTGGTGTGAGTAGTGGCCCAGACAGGCATGGAGGTACTGATGAGGGTCAATCCTGGGGACTGTTGGCTACTACCCGAAGGTCCGGTCCTCCCACAAGGACCGAAGTGAATTTGGGATATATGCCGCGTTTTTTTCGATATAGTTGGTATATGAGTGCTTTGGGGTCATATTTAGGTGTCCAATAATGATCTAAAAACGTGTGTTGGGTGTAATACTCGGTGTAGCGATGTGGTTTACGTTATTGAAAAGTGGGGGCGAAACCGCTCGAAATTAAATAAAAAGGCCGGTCCTCCCACAAGGACCGGAAGTTCCCAACCCACCTACACTCACTAAGTGGCCTTCCTAGTGCCCACTGCACTTAAAAAAATACTTCAACATGACCTATTCGTGCCCTCTACAATGTACAACATCTTCGGAATCCACAATACTGCGGTATATATCCCTCACAATGTCATGCACCCACGAAAAAAATAGATTTCATCAAAATTGGCCATCCAAAAATCTGCTCTCGCCGAATTCCAAAGCAATGTTCCGAGTAGACTACTGCACATATTGACATGCTTAAGCATTCTAAAAATCGATAAGCATGTTTACATGAAGTATGCGACGTGGCACATCATACATCTATCATATCCGAACACTATTTGGCATTCATAGTATCCGTAGTAACGAAAAATAAACATTTGAAAATCTTGGATCAAAAATGTTTTTTACAGGTGTAAGGTCCATTTGAGTGCGTATATACACCCAATACGAGGTCGCCAACATGTATAATCTTGCAAGTATGATTGGGTATGATGTTAGGATAAAATTTTGTACTTAGGCGGCTTGTTTGACCTGGGATTCTATTGGATTAAAATATTTGAATGGCATGGCATGTTTTTGAACGTCCTCCAAAAGTTGCAACTCAAAATTGATAGGGTACATGCTACAAATGCATTGGATATAGTCATTTTATGACGATATACGGTTGATGGCGCATATGGACACTCAGTTTAGGTCCTAAGTGTACTAAAAACCGAAGGGTAGGCACTAAGACCGTCAAGAGGACGGCTAAAAAGATTCCCGCAACACCGGTCCTTGTGGGAGGACCCAACGCCGTTTCCTCCCACAAGGACGACCGCCAAGCGCAGCCGCCGCGGGTGGCATCCTTGAAAAGGATGATGGTGTCGAACGGAGCCCTGGATGAAGACAATGGCCGCCACCGCCCCCTCCTTCCCCAGACTGCGGAGTCTGGAGAGGTACGACGAGGGCGGGAGAAGAAGCCGGGTGTGCCTGCTGGGATGGTGGCTATCTCCTGAAAGTGATAGGTGAGTGGCCACCAGGCTGCGGATGGTGACTTCCGGAGACACACCGTGTATGAGGTGTTATTAGGGTCTAACCAGAAGTCCTCCAGCATCTTCATCAACATCCTCTGGATGATGGAGAAGATGAAGGGCGGGTTGGCCCAGAAAGAGCGCCCGCACTAGACATGGTCCTCAGCAGGGTCCTGGAGGGAGTAGTAGTGCCGACACTGCGTGTTACCCCGTGGGTAGGGGATGCCGTCTGTGTAGAGGTCTGTGTCACAATAGCCGTGTGGACTGTGCTGGGCAAACTGTTTGTAGTAAGCGGACCTAGCAACCATCCGGTCAACCGTGCCCTTCTCTGCGAGTACTGAGGGAGCAGGCTGCAGGAGGGGTCTCCTCTGTGCGATGGAGTGGGCAGACGGGGTGGCCCGCCAGCTGCTGGGGTGGACAACATAGTCTCTGCCAGTGTCATAGAGGATTAGAGGTCAAATAGGGAAGCACCGTGGTGCCACGTGAGGTCGATGAAGTCAGGGGAGCGGGCCCCGTGTCTGCGCATCTGGCGGACTGAGAGGAGGTTTGAGGCATTTGGATCATAGAAGGCTTGGAGAAATGGGTGTGTGATCCAATTGCCGTCGGTGTACTGGAAATCAAGGGAGGCTGTGCCGACATTGTGAGGCCTGTAATGCTTATCTGAGGCTGTAGTCATGCTGGAGGTGCACGGGGACAACTCAGTGAAGAGCTCCCTGTTATTCAGGAGGAGATGTGAGGCTCCTGAATCTACAAGGAGGTGTCCGTGCGTGGTAGAGGCACGGCGGCCTTTCCCAAGCAGAGGGAGGAACACCGGTGTGCCGTGGTGACAGTGCGGGGCACTGTTGGTGCAGCTGAGGTCTCTCCCCACGGCGCTGCAACCGCAGGGTCGTAGACCTCAGTGCTGATATGTGGGGCCCAAATGGTGGTCATCAAAGACCTCAAACTGGGCCCAATACTCCTCATCAGGGTCGTCGGTGCATTATGGGGGGTGCGTTAGGCTGTAGTTCTCAAGGAACTGATTGAGCTGATGGAAGGAGGGAGATGGCATAACTGAGAAATCCCACTGAGAGTGCTCTGGAGGGTGTGAGCTGTTTGGCCGGGGCCGGGGTGTGTCAGTGCAGCTCGAGGTGTCTGGCATGAACTGCTTCCACATAGTGGTGGTCTCCGAGGTCTCCTCCTGAGATTCAGGGACAGGAGGGAAGTCGAAAGCCGGTGTGACGGCACAGGCCTGCACTGTGGACGGGACCGGGGGCGGCATGTGTGTGTCTGAGGTAGCAGCCAGCCGGTCAGTCAGTGTCCACCAATGCAGGCAGGGTGCCCGCTGTAGCCCGTGTAGTTGCCCTATCATCGGCAGTGGGCTGAGCAGGCACCGTACCGTCAGTGTCTGATACTGGAAGAGGAGGTGTGTGTTGGAGCGGATAGCCCTCGGTGTCTGACTCGCAGTCTGACTCGGAGACATCGGTCCCCTTGCCAAGACTCTCAAGCCCGGGGTATGGTGTATCATCCGAGGGGGCTGGGGAGCTGTCAGGGGCACCGGGTGTAGGCGATTGCTCAGAGGCCACTGTAGTGTCGGCCTCAGGAGCAGTGCTGAGAGATGTAGGGGTGGCAGCGGCGGTTGCACCGTCAGTATAGACGAAGTAATCGGTGGGTGTGCCCACAAGCGCCTCATCGGCACAACGGCACTGTGTCCCAGGGGCGGTGTGGAGGCAGCTGCTGGCTCACTGAGTGTGGTGGGAGCTGCGGTGACACCACCGGATGGCAAAATTAATGTGGCGTGTGGTTGGCCGGTGCCGTAGCACTGGCGGAGGACGGCTGTGAAGAGGCAGTAGCTGGTGCGGCAAGGCCACCGGAGGGCGGCTGAGGTGAGGCAGTGGCCGGTGCCGTGGCACCACCGGGGGCCGGCTGAGGTGAGGCAGTAGCCAGTGCCGTGGCACCACCGGATGCTGGCTGTGTGGAGGCAGTAGCCGGTGCCGTGGCACCACCGGTGATCGGCTGGGGTGAGGCAGTAGCCGGTGCCGTGGCATCACCGGAGGCTGGCTGTGTGGAGGCATTGGCCGATGCCGAAGCACTGGCAGGGGCCGGCTGTGAGAAAGTGGTAGCCGGCCGAGGTGACATATAGAATGTGTATGTCAGTGTTATGTGCAGCAATGTGAGAAGCACAGCAACCGTGAAGGAGAACCAGTGCATGGCAATGGCTACTAGGGTGCGTGTGACCGAGGGAGTGCTACAGCTAGGCTGTGGTGCGGCGGTGTATACGGCAGCAGTGTGGAGCAGGCCTGTATGCGTGCCCTCCCAATGCGTCCCCATCCCAGGCACTGCAGTATGAACGGATGCAGTGTCAGGTGCAATTGTGGTGGCTGGGGGGATACCAGTAGCCTGAGGCTCAGGCTGGTGGCAGTCGGGAGGTGGTGATGGTGGTGGGAGGGGAGGGGTGGAGGTGGGAGGGGTGGTGGCAGTGTCCAGAGTGTCTTCGGAGATGGTGGAGGCCACTGAGGTGCTGCCGGTCAGGAGGTCGGTCAGGTAAGGCAAGCACTGGGTGTTGCAGTCCACGGTGGTGTCTGTCTGGGCTGGGGCGGTGGTGGTGCTGTTGGCCGAAGCCAGTGACTCAGCTGCCTGGTGCTGCCGGTCATGCCTCTGCTGCTGCTGACTGGCCTTCTTGTGCTTCTCCCTGCCCCGCCTAGTCCGAGAAAGTGCAAAATCACGTGGTTCCGAAGGAACCATTTCCCGGGTGGAACATAGCGGCCGATTTTTTTTTGAGAGTATAATTATTTTTTTCACTTAGTCAAAGTTGAATTCTTAACTGCTTACATAACAAACATTGATAATTATCAAGTTATCACATAATGACATATAACAAGTATGATACAGTTTAATTTGAATCGCATTCTAGACAACTTTCATGCATACATTATCAAGTTATCACATAATGACTAGAATGTGGTATCAGTGGGGTTCTACTTACGTATCTACTATAATCTCTACCATCCCTCAACCATAAATGGAAGCTTGCTCTTACGCTTGTGCAAGCGGGAGACCGTGGCTGACATGCCCGAATATGTTTTCCTCTGCCCTGCCGATCAATATGTTGGAAGTGCCATGGTTTACCCTTAAAATGAAGGTTCAAGGCCGCTGTCAAGAAACCATCAGCCTCTGATGACTCGGGGCCATTGTATTCGATAAAGCTTTCCATGACATAGGTTTCTTGCTTCAGTCCCCTCACTGCAGTTGCATGGCGATCCACCGTGGATCCCATGCCTTCCACCACCGCCTCATTTTGGATCTTCAATGCGCAGTGTTGAAAAATGTATAACCAGTCCGCGACACCATCGTATAACGAAGGCACTGTGTACACCATCGTATAACGAAGTCTCGCATGATCACGGTTCCCGAGGCATCCTTCCAGCAGCTAGCATATTCGGGGCTTATTCTCGCAGTTACCAAGCGGGCCTTTAACATGCTGTGCTGCCGCTCTATTTCTTCAAAGGGTGGCAACCCGAGCTTTCCATGCTGAACAGCCCACGTGTATCGCCGCGCGGGCCTTCGGCCCGCATTTTCCCTCCCCCCCTTTTCCCCCCTTTTCCCGGCCCGCCGTGCGGGCCTTCGGCCCGCATTTTCCCTCTTTCCCCTTTTCTCCCCCCTTTTCCCGGCCCGCCGCGCGCCCCCTCCTCTCTTTCCCTCCTTTCCACGATGGCGCGGGGCCTTCGGCCCGCGCAGTTTTTCCCGGGCGTCCTGACAACTTTTCCCGGGCCGTCAAGAAATTTTCGTTCAAGGGAACCACCCAC
>LGRX02006632.1:0-11979 GCA_001247695.2 Cymbomonas tetramitiformis
TTCTTAAAGGTGAGTGATTACTGTATGGTCATTATCGGGTGACCAAGAAATGATAAGATGAAGATGACAGTGACTACTCTGCCACTGACGTGTCAGTCAAAATGTGGTGAACGGTAACATTGTTAGCGCTGGCATGGAATAATGACTTTCCATTGGCCAGATGAAGATTTAGGGGCTAGAACCCGTTACAGTTTTGGGAAATGTGACAGAGCATTGAGATATAAGTAAGCTCTGACTGTAGGTCAGGCTAGTGGACTCATTATTATTTTGCCTCACAAGAGTGCTAGGTGGCTGTTCGCGTGCCAGTGCTAGAGTGCTAAGATAGTTCGGCTCACAGCTTTTGTACAATAATTCGTACTTTGTGGTTAGTATACCGACCTTTTATGAATATATTTTACTGCTGTTTTTATCCTTTTTCAAAATAATAATGTCCTGCGCGGAGCGGCTTTTTATTTCAGTGTTAATTCGGAAGTAAAGACCCTTTGGCGAGAAGTCAGCAGCAGTTTGTGAGAGCGGATTCGGAAGTCAGGCGACTCCAGGGGTACCCACGGTGCACTGGCGGACCCTTCTTCTTCTCTAAACTTGGTGGTACTTGCACGGAAAAAGGTCACCAGCGACGGCGGCAGCGGATCAGCACTGAATTCACTGGTTGATGAGCGGCTTTCTCCTATCCTGTGATATGCTCAGCCTTACCACCTTGTTCTACAGTGAATCCAGGGGCACCCACGGTGCACTGGCCTAACTGCGAACAGGTGTTCTTCAGTTAGAAGCTAATCAGCACGGCATGAGCTTGGGCGGCGGCAGCGACAGAGTGAATCAGCAGTGAATGACCACCTTGATGAGCTATTTTCCAGTGGTCTCTCCAGTTGACCACCTTGTCTGAAGTGAATCCAGGGACACCCCTGGTGTACTGGCCTAACTGAAAGGCAAGTGTGCGACCTGGGAGCTAATTAGCGGCGGCATCTGCCTGGGCTTACCAACTAGGAGCGGATCAGCAGTGAGTTGCTACCTTATGAGTGGACTTTCACCTTACGGTTTCTCTGGCAGTTCTACCTTGTCTGACGGTTAATCCAGGGACACCCCTGGTGTACTGGCCTAAACCTGAAGCAGGAGCGAGCTTGCCAGAGGGATAGCAGCGACATCAGCCCTGAAGGTGACAAGTGAGTGGTTTTTATACACACTATTTACTGGTTTGTCAGAGGTGACTGGTGGATTCAGACCTAATTGAGTACTGGCCCAGCCTGGAGTGCTGTTGACCACTTGGGGATTCTCTGGTTCTTTATCATAATGTGTGTGAGAATTCTTTTATCTCTTCTACAGTACTTGGCAGCCGGTGAGACCCTCATATCACCAGTGACCTTCTGAATGAGCAGTGGTGCTGCGAATCCAGGGGTGCTCAGCACACTGGCTTAGCTCCCAACTCTGTGTGGCAACTTTCTCTCTTGCTTACTGGACTGGGGGTGGACTTCCATGCCAACTCCCGTGCCCTTAATGAGCAGTGGTTCTGTGAATCCAGGGGTGCTCAGCACACTGGCTTAGCTCACACCACTGCATATTTGTGCTATTTCTAGTGCCTTGGTGGAAGAAGTGTTGTCTTTATAGTCTCTGTGCTCTTGATGGACGTTGGCTTAGCTAATCCAGGGGTGCTCAGCACACTGGCCCAGCTCTAAGCCCTTCTTGCACGAATATTCTGCATCTGCTGTTGATCCAGAGCGTTGAGACATATTGCTGGACCTTTGGGCTTGCGCTGGCTGCACGCGTTTCGTCCTCCTGCTTGTTCAGAACGGTGTGAATCCAGGGGCACTCAGTGCACTGGCCTAAACCAGCCTGAATTAAGCCTCCATCCTACATCTGCTGTTGATTCAGAGCTTTGAGACATATTGCTGGACCTTTGGGCTTGCGCTGGCTGCACGCGTTTCGTCCTCCTGCTTGTTCAGAACGGTGTGAATCCAGGGGCACTCAGTGCACTGGCCTAAACCAGTCTGAATTAAGCCTGCATCCTGTTGGTGAATAAGCTCTGCGCCAAAGGAGGACACGCTTCCTTAGTAGTCCCACTTGCTGAGCATTAACGTAGCACTTGACCACGGAGGGTGAGGCGGAGCCGAGCGCTGCCACTGCCCAGTCCAGAGAGCGTGAGGCACGGCGACTGGCACGGGAGAGAAGCAGTCAGGTGTTTGACATTGGCTATATGAGCACAGATGCCTATTCTGCGAAGGGTGGGTATACCCACCGTAAGAGGTGCTTACGGTGGGTATACCCACCCGAAGGGTATTAACAATTCCCGCTAATTGGCTGCGAATCACGGCATGTGACCAGTGACCAACTTTTTCCAAACACTCCCGTGAATCTCTATGGAGCCTTCACATGCGCCAGAAATGACTCATTAGCCAGAAAAAGTGAAACCCAAACTCAGGTTCTAATAATCCTGTAATGCAGTGTGAATATTGCATTTTTGGTGCGCCTGATACCTGATTTTGAACGTGCGAATTACGGAGGTCCGCGAGGTGGCAGCTCATATATACCCTAAGGTACATATATTATATGCCAAAATCAAAGGTACATAACGAAAACATAGATATCTCGATATTATACCAAGCTCCAGAAGTCTACAAATAACCTTAATTGTGTATACCCACCGTAAGGGACTTTTCCTACCCACCGTAATTTCTCCAACTTCAAGGGTGTGGCATGTGGTCAAAACTTATCGGAGCCGTTTAGATAAATATTTCCAGCCTTTATTCAACCTCTTGGGACATAGAAAATCCACATGCTTGACCCCCGCAACCTACTTGCGCGGTCGGTACGAACGTGCAAAGTTTCGCGTTACGGTGGGTATACCCACCGTAATATTTTTAGAATAGGCACAGAGGGGTCGGGTCCAGACTCCAGCCCCTCCACACCAACATCAGTAGCAGCAGCAAGAGCAGTAGCATCACAGCAGCAGCAGCCAATCAGTTCCTCTTTGCGTTTGACGACGTAGACGAGATGGATCATTATGACAGGGACAGTCACACGCTTGACAAGGCTGATGACAAGCTCTGCTACACTGGTGGCAAGAGTGAGGACATGGGGCTTTTCATCAGGCGCTTCGTTGAAATGGTGGGAAAAGTGCAGCGGGGTCACGAGGCTAAGATACGCAGGCATATGAGGTCAGCGGCTTTTCACTCGCTCAGCCCACTGGCAAAGACGGCCTTCATTGATTCCAAACCAGACTACAGATCGTTGTGGGACCTCTTGCCTTCGCTCATAGCAGGAGATGATCATTCCACCTCAGTCGCCTATGACTGGTGGTGCGCTTCATACATGAAGAATGACCTTATGGCCTCTCATGCGTGTCATGTCCTGAAGGACCTCACCACGAGGGACTCTTACCAGGGCTCAGTGCGCTGCGCACAACCTCCTTTCCATGAGCTGGTGCCAGGGGCAACATGGGCAGTCTGCAAGAAGTTCCAGGATGGTGATGCTGATGGTGAGCTGTCTGACGAGTGGGAGGACGAAGGGACTTCCACCAAGGGTCTCACAGGGCCGGATGGCACGGAGGACTCTCACTATTTTTGGGCCTTGAGGGCGTTCATTGCAGAGCTCGAGGCCAAGTTCTTGATGAAGGGCACCAAAGAGAAGGAGGACCTGTTGGTCGCCAAGTCGCAGACCGCCGAGCAGGATGGCCTCGCTTACGTGAAGAAACGACCATATCGCAAAAATGAGACACGCGGGTGTCTCATTATATTCTCATTTTTTAAAAAGTTATGATAACGAGGTTTTTTTTATATGACTAGATAGCATTTGGAGAGTAGATAATGACACGTTATTTCAAAATTTGAAATTTTAGTGTATAGCCCGAAATTTGGGGTTTCCAGGCGATTTTTCGCCCCGTTTCGGGCGGTGCTCAGGTGTCAATCGGCGGAAGTTATGATAACGAGGTTTTTTTTATATGACTAGATAGCATTTGGAGAGTAGATAATGATACGTTATTTCAAAATTTAAAATTTTTGAGTATATCCCGAAATTTGGGGTTTCCAGGCGATTTTTCGCCCCGTTTCGGGCGGTGCTCAGGTGTCAATCGGCGGAAGTTATGATAACGAGGTTTTTTTTATATGACTAGATAGCATTTGGAGAGTAGATAATGATACGTTATTTCAAAATTTGAAATTTTAGGGTATAGCCCGAAATTTGGGGTTTCCAGGCTATTTTTCGCCCCGTTTCGGGCGGTGCTCAGGTGTCAATCGGCGGAAGTTATGATAACGAGGTTTTTTTTATATGACTAGATAGCATTTGGAGAGTAGATAATGACACGTTATTTAAAAATTTGAAATTTTAGAGTATAGCCCGAAATTTGGGGTTTCCAGGCGATTTGTCACCGTGATTCGGGTGGTGCTCAAGCGCCATTTGTTGAAAGTGGTGATAATGACGATGTTTTCATATTGGATACGTCAAAGTCATTCCAAACAAAGTGAGTCTGAAGAAACTTTTGTTCATATCTTACATACACCCCGAGAATGGGAGGCTTTAATGTTAAAAGCGGTGGCACCAACCTTAAATCTAGGGGGTGTAGGTCTGCACGAGACTGTAACTGTGTGCGTAGCACAAAAAACAACAAAAACCGACAAAAGGCACGAAGAATGCTACCAGATAAGACGTTGGTGCTATGAAAATATACAGTCTTTATTTGAACAGTCAAAGCACCCAGGGTTAGGGGTTTTCTTGCGGGCGCGGTATTATTCATTGTACAGGCCGGTACATACGATGGCCGTGCAGGTGCGATCTCTCAGTTCGTTTGCTGGCTGGCTTATTAAGCATACCTACCTATTTGCTAACAGACATGTACAGGTCAAACGTTTGCACAATCACCTTGGCGCGCAGAACTTGTTCAGACACTTCTAGGTGCTGGGCGAGCTCCTTGTACCCGTTGTACTGTGCGATCGCCGACCGTTTCTTGTCCGTGTCCTCGCACTTCAAGTCTGTCCAGAGGCTTTCTCCTATCTTCTCAGCGTCAGCTTTCGCCGCCGGGGTGAGGTCGAACTGACCTGGCCACTGCGGACCTGGTCGTGGTGGAGAAGCGAACATCGCCGGTCGTGATGGAGGAGAGGCTCCCGGGACTTTGGAGCCCGTTGGCGTCGTTAAAGCAGGTGACCCTCCTACTGCGCCGAGCGCTGGCGCTCCCGGGTAAAAGCCTCCTCCGCCCAGTTGGAACATTTGGGCGAACGGGCCTGCTGCTGTTACTGCCTGTTACCGGTGACGTACCAACCGCCCCCCCCCACACCAGTTACAAGTTCCGTGTCTTTCAATCTGGACCTCAAGCCAGAGTTCCCTCCTCCACAATAAACACAAACAACTTGAACGTAACAACTAGCTCCTACCTGCACGGCTGTCTTCAGGATCTCCCTCATCGCTGCAGCCTCCGAGGCGTGGTGATTGTTAATCTCCTTCAAGGTGTCCGCGTTCTTCTCTAGCATCCTCTGTTGGGCCAGTGCATTATTTTCGAGCATCTTCGCCTGGGCCTCGTGGGCCATTTTCGCAGTCTCGGCAGAGGTCCTTTGGAAAGACTCATGTGCCTCCTTCAAAAGCGAGTCCCGAGAAGTAAGCGCCTTCGTGTTCTCCTCCAGCAAAGCCTGTTGCGCCTTCGTGTTCTCCTCCAGCAAGACCTGCTGCCCTGACCAGAATGAACCCAATGTTGTCTGGTGCTCCTTGGCACGAGTCTCCTCCCGTTGCTTCCCCTCGGCCATGCATCTGCATCTGCAGGGCTTCAGCGTGCTTCGTCGTAAGGAGCTCCACTGTCTTACGGCTTTCGTCTCGCTCGGCAGACAGGGCCGAAGCCAGCTGTTTTTCCCCACGCAGACGTTCATCCTCCACCTTCTTCTGCATCTCTTCTCGAAGGCTCGCCAGTGTCTCATCCGCCTTCTTCTTCTCGGCCTCCACTGCTTCCTTGGCCTTCTTCAGCTCATTAAGGTCCCGCTCGCTTTCTTCACGTTTCCGCTTGTCACCGACGCTCTGCAGCCTCCGCGTCTCGTCGTTCACCGACACCGCGAGCAAGGCACTCCTCAACTCCCCCTCTTTCACGTTCTGCGGAGGTCCGTCCATGCGTAACAAAACATCGGTCAGTACGTACCAAGCTGTAACAAAACAAACAGACGATTGTAACTCAAGCAAAACTCCGTACTCACCTGCTTAGCCACATGCATGGCAACTGCTTCCGGCGGAGGCTGCTTCTTCCCCCCTCGCCGTCCGACGTCGCCCATGTCTTCGTCGCTGCTGTCATCCTCTTCGGCAAGATCCATAGGTACACGCACTACCGGGGCTTTGCCCTTCCCGCCTGGGATAGGGGTCGTGGTCTTCAGGGTGGAAGGCGGCTTCCGCGAGCTTCCAGTCGGGAAATCCTCATACACGGCGGTTTGGCCCTTGTTGCCTAAGATGCTCTTCCCCACTACTCGCGCAGGGGCGTTTTTATTGAATTGGCTGCCCGCCAAGCACCACTTCCTAGCCTCAAACTTCCCACCAGCCTCTTTGCCCAGCTTCTCTGCTTCCTCGATCTTCTTCCAGAACATCCCCAGGACCTTATTGAACAACCTGTAGTGCTCGTTCTCCTTCTCAATTTCAGGTTTGGTCATCTGCCCCTCTTTCCTGTCTTCCACCAGGCGCGTGACGACGCCTGTCAGAGAAGCCTTCGCGCCACTCTTCTTTGTTATTCGCACGTGCGGGTAGTCGCCGGCATACTTCTCCTTTCGCTTCATCTCCAGCTTCCACTCATACACAGCGGGAGCCTGGAACATCGTGCAAGTAACGTCGCCCGGCTTGGGGTCATTGCCGTTTATCGCCATGTAAGTGGCGTGCCACTGGCCAACCCATGTCAGGCAAACGAACCTGTGCGTGGGCACCAACAACCTCCTTATTCATATATCTTGACTATGTACTACAAACGAATGTGTTACAAATGAAGTTGGGTCAGTGACAGGTTCATGGTCAGGCAAACGAACCTGTGGACACCTCCAAACTCCTTGTGCATGGTGGTGGACACCCTCATCCCTTGCACCACTTCAAACCGGAACTCCAGGTACCGCTCGCACTTGATAGAAGCCTTGAAGGCTGGGATGATCGACTTTCCCTCCAGTATGCCGCTCTTGTTCAGTATCTTGTTTACCTGCTGATCAGGAACAAACCTCTGAAAACTGACAATCACCCCGCTGTTCCCCATTTCCTCGGAAAGACGCGCGTCGAGATATTTCGGGCTGGTCTTCGTGTCGGCTGCTATCGTGGTTTGAAGCTTATCTATAGGACCATGGCCTGCTGGCAGTGCAATCCTCGTAATACCCTCCACCTCCTGGAACTTTTCGATACAAAAAAATAGTGCCTCTTGAACAGTACCCAAAACTTCGCATTCGTGTCGGGGATGCAATATAAGGATGGCGTCCGCGTAAGGACAGTCCTTTGGCATCTCGTACAACATGGTCTTCACCGTCGAAACGAACGCCAACTCGGGTTGCAGCCTTTTGTTCTTCAGCTTGAAGGACAGAAGAAACCCCCATCGTTGCGGCTCCGGCTCCTTATCGCTTTTTGGCTCCCAGGTCGAAGGGTCGGTGGCGTCCGTGCAGGCTGCAGAACCTTTAAGCACTTCTATCATCTCCGGGGTATGAGTCTGGTTAAAATCAAATGGCTCGCTGATTTCACAGCCACTGTTCTGCAACATCAGGACCAGGTCAGAGTAGGTGTATGCCGCCTGCAACGTCCAATTTTCAATTACCTGAATGCGCTGGTCAGGCACCGCACCCCTCGTCTCGTGTTCTTCGCTGGCAAGGGGGTTGTCTTGAAGTACCATTTGTGCCAGCGCTACGGGATCCCACCCTTGATCGGTCTCCTCGTCCAACCCAGTCAACATGAAGCCCGGGAGGTCCACGACATCTGGTACCTGATTCAACAACGTAGGACCACTGGCTTCGCCAGAGGACACCGCCGTCTCCCCCAAGTCCCCCTGCTCCAAGGCTTCAGACGCTGTCTTAGCGAAATCCGAGACGTCATTGGGTGCAAGGCTGTCGCGACGCTTGGTTTCCATTTCAGCGAGTGTTCGGGGATCACCAACGCCTGTAGTTTCGCTTGCATGTGCGCTGCCCTGTCCGCTGTTGTCACTGCCGTCCTGCAGAAGCTCGTACTTCTTCTGCAGCAGCTTTATCCGATAAAGGCTCCTACCGTGCGGATCCCAATTATGCGCTGTTGCTGATTGGATAAATGTTGGTGCAGCTGGTGTTTCTGGTTTCCCCGAGCCATACGGTAACCCATCGTGCACAGTGTCGATCTCCTCGTTCGTCATGAGCGCCACTTCTCTGAAGGCCGACCCGGCAGGCAACTGTTGCCCCATATATACCGCAAACTTCGCGTCCTCGTAAGTCATTTCGTCGAAATACCTGTCAAGTTCCTGCCGTTCAGACTCATCCAACTTTCGACTGTGGGCATCCTGAAGCAGGCTCAACATCCGCTGCCCCAGATTGAAAGCCTCGCGACCTTCAGGCTGCACGATGTAGTGTACGTCGCTCTGCACGTCTAAAGCAATCTCCAGAATCGACTGTGTCCTGACCCCGTAGAATCTAAATATCGGACCATGACCTTCTTGTTTTCCTCTATTGTGTGAGCAACAACACACAAAACATAGTTTGGGGCCTCCGTAATCTCGGCGGCGAGATTGAAAGCAACGAGTTCCCCACGGTCCGTATCGTTCCCCCGAAGCAAGCGAGGTGCTTCAGATGGTTATTTCAGGATGCTGCAGAGGTGCGTGCGGACGAACGCATCTCCCGGCACCGTACCTGAGGACACGCGATGTTCCATCAAGAACACGGAGGACGCGCCAAAGTGAAAAATAGGTTTTCGAACAGTACCTGGGGATGATGGTTGAGAGGAGACAGACACGGCTGCCCTATCCCTCATATCCTCCAGAAGATCCACGCAGGTCTGGTGGGCAAATCGTTCCCAGTCCGTTTTCGCCTTTTGGTCCTCGCTGTCTCCGGTCCAAGGTGCGCAAACTTTTTTTAAGCGATCGAACCGTCGCATTATGTCTATGTCCACCTTCCGACGCGACGCCTCTTCCGAGTGCAAGCTGAACAGGCAACCTTTCCGAAGACACCCAAACCCTTCTTCGTCTACTAACTTAAGGGATTCAACCTCAGCGAGCTCTTGTTTTGTGCCTATTCTCCCGGGGTTAAGGTGGGTTAACCCACCGTAAGAGCAATTTTGAATGGCCTATAACTCATGCACAAATCGAATTGAGGCATCGAACCTATGCTTCGGGATAACTGTTATGAGTCCTTTCGACCGTAGATACCCTAATATAATGCACTCCGACTGATTTATTTTACGAAAATGATATGCCAAGTCGATAGGGTCGACTGGTGGGTTGAGGCAATTGCTTACGGCGGGTTACCAAAAACCGGATGTATTGGTAGGTTCACGTAGGCTATATACCTCATCTCTGATGGCATGTTAAGGCTTTTTAAGGTTTGATAATGTGTTGAGGCATCACGATTTATCACATGCATGCCCAAAGTCAAGATAGCCAACCCCCCGCGCGCTAATCCATATTTGGGTATACAGCAAAATATCATGTAAATTTTAGAAGAAATACTCACATTACTCGGGGTAAGCGCATATTAACGGTAATTCCTGCGAGGCCTAGGGCGAACACGTGGTGCTGCTGGGTCGGCCGAGTCAGAGCCGTTGCCACTGCGAACAACAAGAGCTAAGGTTGTCTCGGTTGGTGCCTCCTCTTCGTCGCGTTCGTTCTCCGGCGGGTCACCGACCAGATATTCCTCCACGAACTTCAAAGCCTTGCCGTGCACGTCACCATCGTATTTGAATTTGACAGTGAAGAGCTTGCTCGCTGCCCGTTCCCTGGGTCATAGCCTACTACCTCCGCGTCCGTCGAGAGGGTATTCAAAGAGGTCACTACGGTTATCGTCGAACTCTTGAAGGGCCCAACGAATCCCGACCACAGACAGGCACCTGACGGGACGGTAGGCAAACGACCAACATATTTTTTCTGGATTTCTGGTTTGGGTTGACGGCGGCATGAGTTTTGTGAGTTTCCAAAGCCCTGCTTGGGTTGTTGGTGATTTTGCCAGCTCCGTATGGGCGTCTAGTTGTTATTTTTTACGGGGTCAACCACCTGTTATCGCGCGGAGCACGCAGGAAATGTGGAATGCTCAGGGTTGGGTAACCCACCGTAAACCCCTCTTACGGTGGGTTAACCCACCCCCGGGAGAATAGGCATTTGTCCCGATGGCAAGGCCCAAATCTTCTAGCGCAGCCCTATCAACACCCGCCTTCTCCTTCCCGACGCACCGCGCTATCACCGCCGAATCCGTCTTCAACTGCGTGCCGTCATTCTTAATCTGCTGGATATCTTCCAGAAGTTTATCATCATCATGAAACACCTCCTCCAAAAGACCTATTACAATTGACGGTAGAAAAGATGACATTGCGAAAAGTTTTGTATGCAGCACAACGGGCTCTGTTTAACCCTGCGAAACTCCCCGCCCAAGTCTTCGAAAACTTGGGCGGTCACTATCATCGCCCCGCCCAAGTCTGCGAAAACTTGGGCGGTCACTGTCATCGCCCCGCCCAAGTTCTAGAAAACTTGGGCGGTCACTGTCATCGCCCCGCCCAAGTTCTAGAAAACTTGGGCGGTCACTGTCATCGCCCCGCCCAAGTTCTCGAAAACTTGCGGGGCGGTCACGGTCATTGCCCCGCCCAAGTTCTCGAAAACTTGGGCGGTCACTGTCATCGCCCCGCCCAAGTTCTAGAAAACTTGGGCGGTCACGGTCATCGCCCCGCCCAAGTTCTAGAAAACTTGGGCGGTCACGGTCATCGCCCCGCCCAAGTTCTCGAAAACTTGGGCGGTCACTGTCATCGCCCCGCCCAAGTTCTCGAAAACTTGGGCGGTCACGGTCATCGCCCCGCCCAAGTTCTCGAAAACTTGGGCGGTCACTGTCACCGCCCCGCCCAAGTTCTCGAAAACTTGGGCGGTCACTGTCATCGCCCCGCCCAAGTTCTCGAAAACTTGGGCGGTGACGGTCATCGCCCCGCCCAAGTTCTCGAAAACTTTGGCGGTCACTGTCATCGCCCCGCCCAAGTTCTCGAAAACTTGGGCGGCCACGGTCATCGCCCCGCCCAAGTTCTCGAAAACTTGGGCGGTCACTGTCATCGCCCCGCCCAAGTTCTAGAAAACTTGGGCGGTCAAGCTCATAACCCCGCCCAAGTTCTAGGAAACAAGGACCCTCATATCAGGTAAGCGTTCAAATATGAAACAGCATAACAACGGTACGCGTCTCGCAAGATGAGCAGCAATAGCAGCAACTCCAGCGGCAGGAGATTGTCAAAGCAGAAGACTCTTCAAATTGCACAGTCAAATATTCCCGGACTATGCGAGGGCGGTTTCAGCTGTGGGTGCGATCGGAACTGCAGTTTCTTGTTCAGCACATTCAAGGGCAATATGGACCATAAGGAGCGCATGGGCCAAACTGAGTTCAAGTCTTACATTATGGCAACTATGCGCAAAGCGATCGTGAAGCGCGAGTCTGGAGAGCGTGTTATTGGCACCCTGAAGCTTTTCGAAAAGGAGATCTGCGAGGAGGCGTTCAGAACAGTGTGGGCGCTCCCCAGGAGCTCGTACCAGCGATATAAGGCACTTATCCTTGAAGAGAAGGGGGAACTACCGGCAACAACTGCATTCCCTGTGGCGAAGGCGGTGGTGACGACGATTTTCTACCACGAGGAGGTGTTCCGCGAGTGGGTGGATTCGAATATGTTGAAAGGAGCACCACAGAGGATGCCGGTAAGTGGTGCGCGCCAAATTCCACCCATCGATTATGGTGTGCAGTACGACTTGTATAAGTTCGACACAGAGGACCAGTGGGCAGTATGTGCTGAAACCTTCAAAATATACGTGAAAAACCTGCTCAAGGCTCGAGACATAACGGTAAGGGCGAAGGTGGAGGTGTC
>LGRX02006633.1:0-43562 GCA_001247695.2 Cymbomonas tetramitiformis
TTTCAATCCATAGTTATCCCATGTTAGAATAATCTCGCTCACATCTGCCGCTAAGTCATAAGGAACGATACACTTGCCCTCGTTTTCGAGCTTTTTTTCTAATATCTTCTCCAAATCGGGAAGGGCCCTATCCAACAGTTCTTGTACGGAAGCTAAACCCATTATTCTTGAACACGAAAGCGCAGAATATAAAGTGAAATCTTGCGGTTTTTCGTCACCGGTACCCAGACAATAAATTGTTTAAAAACTACCTGGGCACCGGTGACGAAAAACCGCAAGATTGTGTCAAGGTATTCGAGCGGGGCCCCAGCGCCCGTGACGAATTCTGAGAATTCGTCGAGCGGGGCCCCAGCGCCCGTGACGAATTCTGAGAATTCGTCGAGCGGGGCCCCAGCGCCCGTGACGAATTCTGAGAATTCGTCGAGCGGGGCCCCCGCGCCCGTGACGAATTCTGAGAATTCGTCGAGCGGGGCCCCAGCGCCCGTGACGAATTCTGAGAATTCGTCGAGCGGGGCATCAGCGCCCGTGACGAATTCTGAGAATTCGTCGAGCGGGGCCCCAGCGCCCGTGACGAATTCTGAGAATTCGTCGAGCGGGGCCCCAGCGCCCGTGACGAATTCTGAGAATTCGTCGAGCGGCGCCCCAGCGCCCGTGACGAATTCTGAGAATTCGTCGAGCGGGGCCCCAGCGCCCGTGACGAATTCTGAGAATTCGTCGAGCGGGGCCCCAGCGCCCGTGACGAATTCTGAGAATTCGTCGAGCGGGGCCCCAGCGCCCGTGACGAATTCTGAGAATTCGTCGAGCGGGGCCCCAGCGCCCGTGACGAATTCTGAGAATTCGTCGAGCGGGGCCCCCGCGCCCGTGCCGAATTCTGAGAATTCGTCGAGCGGGGCCCCAGCGCCCGTGACGAATTCTGAGAATTCGTCGAGGGCCCTCGACGAATTCTCAGGATTCGTCAAGGGCTCTGGGGCCCTGAAAGAATTCCTGAACAATTCGTCACCAATGTCACGAAACAGAAACACCTAAAGCGGTTTACCCGACTCAGGTAAGTATTTTTTGTTCTGCTCAAAACATGGAGTCCCGCAAAAAGAGACCCTCCAGATAGCAGCTTGACAAAAAACAGCGAAACAATATCGCCACGTTTTGCTCGGCTGAATATTCATGCGGATGCTCTGAGAAATGCGATCGTCAGTTTGCGTACGCTTCCTACGAAAGAAACTATAATCATAAGAATCTTCTATCTCAGAAGGAGCTCACTTCTGTGCTGACCTCCACTATTGCTGATGCAGTCGTGCGGGACTCTAAAACAGGAGAGCGTTGCATCCCTTGTATCAGCACCCCGTTCAAGTTCGGTGACAAGAGGGTATGCGCTGTCACTTTCCGCAACTTATGGGGCTTGCCACGTGCTACATTCTTTCGGTATCAGAAGGCTGCCCTAGCAGTGGGTGGCATGATTCCAAAGACGACGGTTTTTCAAGAGAAAAAGATCCCCAAAACGCCGTTCGGTCCTTGTTACGACGCTTTTAAGGACTGGGCTATGGTTCACATGTTAAAAGGTCTTCCACAAGACATGCCAACCAATGGGTCGCTACAGATCAAGCCGCTGGATTACGACGTCGAGTATATTAATTGCCGACGCCTGGTGGCGGAACCGGTCCTTGTCGTGAATAAGACCTTCCGGAAATACTGCAGGCACTTGGTCAAGAACGAATTGAAAATCCGTATTCGGAAGAAGGTCGAAGTGTCAGGCATGTGTTCGATCTGCGACAACCTTGACGCGCGTTGGGCTAAGTTGCAGGCTTCCGACCCAGACCATGACGCTTGGAAGGAGTTGACTAACCTGAAGGAATCACACAGCGCGACGCACAAGTATCAACGCAACTGCTACGACGCACGCAGGAGAGAAAGCGCTGATCCTCTTGGGGAGATCGACTCCATCGCTCTTGACGGGGCGGCAAACAAGAATACCGTGGTGCCTCACGCCCCTCATCAAGTGAAACACATCAACGAGAAGAAACAGAATTTCTTCAACTTGCATCTGCAGCTCACTATATTCCATGGTTGCATGTTGCTCTTCAATCTGAGTTTTCCTTGGAGCCAACCCAAAGGCGCGAACATGATGCTGACTTCCTTTACCAACCTGCTTGTGCTCCTGGCTTTTGGGCATAGTGGCAAACGGTTCTTCAGGAAGACGTTGCATCTTCAAGTTGACGGAGGCTCTGAAAACTGGAATCGCTACACGTTCGGCTTTTGCGCCCTGCTGGTTCATTATGGCATCTACCACAACCTCGTGTTGCATCGCCTGATGGTTGGACACACCCACAACGATGTTGATGGCTGGTTCGGTTTGATGAAGATGTACATATTCGGTAAGGATGCTACAAAAGCAGGTCGATGGCTCGTCTTACTCGAAGACTATATCAACTGGCTTGTATCGTGGCCGGTAAATAAGTTCTTGAAGCTGGTACAAGTTCAGGGTCAGCTGGACTTCAAAAAGTGGTTGAAGCCGCATCTGAACTGGAACCTCACGGGATATGGAGGTATGGTGCGCGACGTGCATTACGTGGAATTCCAAAAGGACGAGCATGGCGTAGTTCGCATGAAGTACAAATGGGGGGACCATATTAAGCCATGTCTTCCCAAAGGCGTAGACGAGGACTTGACCAAAGGTCTGGAAGTAATGAACAACTATCCCGACATTGACAGCTCTCCACCCTTGCAGGAAGTGCAGCCGCTTCCAGCGAAGGAGGAGGCAGCCACGCTGAATGCGTTTCAGCGGCTATGTGATCATGGTGTCGACCGTATCTCTCATGAGCAACAAGAACATCTATGTGGGTATTTTTCTTTACCACAGAAAGCTTCCGACTACGACACCTGGAAGGGCCCGAAGTTTGATCAGCAGCAACCCTTGGACTTGAAGTTGCTGCTGAGCAACGCTTGGCACCAGAACACGACCGAGGCGTCCGACCCCGCAACAACTGAACCTCAACCAGAGTTGGAGACCATTGCAGACGGCAGAAATGTGATGGTCAAGGATCTGCCAGTGGACATTCCCAAAATAACGAAAAGATGTGAGCAAGAAGCACGTCGAGTTGAAGATATTTCTTTCTGGTGAGTTCTACAATAGTCACTTCCTTTAATTAGTACATGATATGAACCGCCATCAAGCACGCTGCCCATTGACTGACCAAAGCGTTCCTCATTCTGTTCCTTATTATTCAGGTACAATAAGGGCGAGCTTAAGGCGGTGTTGCAGCATATGGGGCTCGACGGTGCGGGGCTGGCTGCAGAGTTGGCCACACGTTTGTTCAATGCGACCGCCGCAGCGCGCAAGGAACATCAGGAAAAGGGGCGTCGCGGTCAGCGTTCAAATGCAGGAAGCGCGAGACCGGTTTCCGACGACAACGGAGGTGAAGGTCGAGGCAAGGGACGTGGGGGGAGAACAACTGGCCCCGACGGTCAAGCTGCAGTTGCTGAAGCAGGTGCAGGGAAAGGTCGAGGCAAGGGACGTGGGGGGAGAACAACTGGCCCCGACGGTCAAGCTACGGTTGCTGAAGCAGGTGCGAGAAAGGTCGAGGCAAAGGACGTGGGGGGAGATCAACTGGCCCCGACAGTCAAGCAACAGTTGCTGAAGCAGGTGCAAGGAAAGGTCGTGGCAAAGGACGTGGGGGGAGATCAACTGTCCCCAACAGTCAAGCTGCAGTTGGGAGAGGTGCCGGCATGCGCGCTAATGCTGCCGCTGGCATTAAGCGTGTATACCCATCGTCCCCTCCTTCCTCCCCTGTCCAAGACAGTGTCAAGACTCGCAAAGTTGGGCAGGCGGAAGCAGGTGATCCTAAACGACCACGAGGTTCTCCCCCTACGACAGCGTCTCCCACCTTTTCCCCTCCTCAACGGAAGGCCAGGACACGTTCTGCCAACAATGGCCGCTGTCTATTTCAGGAATCGCCCGAGAAGAGTGAGTCGGACTCGTATGACGACATGCCTTTACTTCAGCGAGCAGCAAGGCCCGTAACTGCTCCAGCAGTTTCTGTGAAGTCGGACTCATCAGACGAGGACGACATGCCGTTGGCGCAACGTGCTGTGGCTCGTTTCCTCCCGGCAGACTACACCTTCGAAATGATAACTGCTGTTCCAAAAACGTTTGCTGTCACCGCTGCAGGTGAAAACAACCCCGCCGACGAGTGCTGGTTTACGGTTCCACTTGCACGTGGGAAGGTTTCACTTCCCATGCACTATGTTGAGGTCTTGGACTTGGATTCGGAGAAACGTTTGGTACACTGGCAGTTCTGGATTCCACGCGCTGCGAACCTTATGCCGGGCTCCAAGCGCAAGCTGCGCACTTTCAAGAACACGGACTTGCTGTTTACCGCAGACGCTTTCAGGCGCGGAGGAGTTCGGCACAGGGCGTGGCATCCCTTCAACCCTGCGGAAATGCTGACTTGCTGGGATGAGCGCATCTGTCCGCCCGAGGGCGGTATGCCTTCAGGTCCTGAAAAGGAAGAGCTTTTAAAGACTATTGCCGACAACCTGTTCTCTGAGTAGAATCTGTTTTACAAGTTTGTTTACCCTGAACATGGCGTCCTTCTTTTTACAGATCTTCCTACCATGTGTATACTGTTTCAATCCCAGCTCGCTAGAGCGGTTTCTTTGTATGATATAAGGAAATACAAACTCGAAACGGTGACAACGCGCCGTGTAACTCTTGAGTATGTTGCTTAACTTCACATGGACAATTCCAGCGCTCAGGGTTTTCAGGGTTTGAGGGGTAAAATGACCAAAACGGTCACCAAAATTATGCATCCAACTATTCCTGTGTGCAACTTGCGATTGTGGACTTGTAACCAAGTTCAAACCCGTCAAAATAACGTAACAACTGTGCTTTAAACTCCTGCAATATAGTTTACCACCCAATTTCCAGGGTTATTTCCCATACGACTGGCCCCGTAATGATATTTCCCCATCTTAGGGTGGTCGAAATTGAAAAAATCCGTTGTTTTCCAAGGAGTTCTTATTGTTATGCATCAAGCATATGTAAAGTATATTGGAAATTCATACTTGAAAAAGTTTTGGGGATTTTTCGTCGAGAATCGTATTTTTGGTGAGTTTTCTGAGTTCGCGTGGCAGAAAAACACACTAAATCGTCGAAAAAACATCAAATTTCTCAAAATTTGCATTCGACAATGTCATTTTTTGTTTAAGTGCATCAAATGTGTGTAAATTCCACAAAAAAAATGACCCCAAAAAATGAGACTGGAATGAGACTGGGCCAGTCTCATTCCGGCGATTCCATCGTTTATGGGCGACCTGGTCCACTACAGACTTTGAGGAAGGAAATCCAAGAAGCTCCGCATCAACGCACTCGTGACTTCTGCGTGGTGGGGAATGTGTTGTGGAGGGTGAGCGCTGGACGCTATCAGTTGGTACTGGGAGAAGATTCACCGCTTCGCGAGGTAGTGCTGCAAGAAGCGCATGCATCTGTTTCAGCTGGACACCCGGGCAGGGACAAAACTCTGGAACGAGTACTGCGACGCTTCTGGTGGAAAGGGGCGGCGGAAGATGTGGGACGCTGGGTTTCATCTTGCGCTATCTGTCAAGCGGTGCGACCGAGAAATTCCTACCCGGATGGATTGCTGAACCCCCACACTATTCCTACGCGACTATGGCAAGTGGTCAGCGTGGACTTTGTCACCGGACTCCCAGTCACGGCGCGGAATCACGATGCTTTTGCTACTTTCACTTGTAAGCTCAGCAAAATGGTTCACATTATCCCATTGAACTTCCAGGACAGCTCCGCTGAGGTTATAGCTCGAATCTACTTCGACCACATCTGGAAACTACATGGCACTCCTATGAAGATTGTCTCCGACCGGGACCCTCGTTTTCAGGATGCTATGTGGAAGGAGTTGATGAGACTTATGGGAACCAAAGTGGCCTCCACCACGCCTTACAACCCTCGTTCGGACGGACAAGCTGAACATACCAACCGCGTGGTAGAAGATATGCTACGGTCTTTCGTAGGCAGCAATCCGGAGGACTGGGACTTGTGGTATGCTAACGTAGAGTTCGTCATAAACGATACGCGGAGCGATGTAACTGGCTTTAACCCGTTTGAGTTGGTTTTGGGGCACTCTCCTATGTCGCAGCTGGACCTGTTCCTGCAAGCGGCTGCAGGACAACACTCCAAGCGTAAGGGTGGAGAAGGGACCGCGCACGAGATGGCTAGTAAATTCGCGGCTCAACTGGAGGACGCCCGCACTAAGCTGGAACTGGCGCAGCAACGCCAGCGACATCAGTTTGACCAGCGTCACACCGCCAAATCCTTTCAGTTGGGAGACTTGGTCTGGGTAGATGCCAAGCATCTTACGGAAAATATCATGAACCGCGAATCCTTCAGGAAGCTGGGACCTCGCTGGCACGGGCCTTTACCCATCACCGAGAGGTTCTTCAGTGACCAGCAGCGAGAGCTACCCGAAATTGACAGAGGCGCCCCGGTGGCTTATCGGCTCAAGTTGCCCCCTAAATGGCGTATCCACGACGTCTTTGCGCAGCATCGCCTCAAGGAATACCGCACCGCGGATGAAGCTTTTGCGCTGCGTCGGCAAATACCTACTCCTGCCAAGGTTCTCGTGGATGGACAATCCCAGACACATGTGTCTAAGATTCTGGCTCGAAGAGTGAAACCTACGAGAGGAGGCAAGGAAGTAGAAGAATTTCTGGTTCGCTGGACTGGGTACTCTAATGCTCATGACTCCTGGAAGACTCGTGAGTCGTTGAACTACGGGGGTGAACTCGAACAGCTCACAGAGTTCGAACAACTGAGACTATCCCGAGAAGGACAAGCCCGTGAAAAAGCCTTACAGGAGGTCAGAATGCAGCGGAAGCAAAGGCGGGAACGCGCGAGAGCTCTAACCTTCCTGGACACCTCTGATGAAGGAGAACCCACTTCTCTGGACAACTGCCTACCTTGGGAACAATACTGTCGCTCCTCTGACGCCTTTGTGACGCATCTGGCTCTTCTGGACTCTGTGGTCTCGACACGCGAGTTGCGACTACTAGTACTTTTCAGTGGTACAGGTAGTGTGGAGAGAAGTTTCCTGTCATGTTATCCGAAGAGCACCGTGTCACCGTAGATCATGATCCTCGCTGGCAACCTACCTACGCTGAGAAGGTTCAGGACTGGGACTTCAAGCGTTACGCGCCTGGTTACTTTGACGTCATCTGGGCTAGCCCACCGTAGTGCACAGAATACAGTCAGGCTAAGACCACTGGGGTGCGACAACTGCGACAGGCTGATGCCTGTGTACGCCGTACGCTCCAAATTTTTGACTTTCTCAAACCCAAGCATTGGTTTATGGAAAATCCGATGGGCAGGTTTCCCTTCGCGCTGCGATTTCGACCCGTAGTTCGCCGGTTACCTACTCCGTTGTATTGCTCTTACTGTATGTATGGCACTGGCTACCGCAAGCCTACTTGCATCTGGACGCAGTCGCCTCCTCCGGTGGACCTGCGGTACTGTACGATGGATACTCCTTGTCTTCACCAACAGACTCTGGGATCACATCCGGAAACTGCTCAACTGGGGCCTCATCCTGGGCAACAAGGAGCGGGAGTCTCCGCTGCTGTATACCCTCTGCCCTCTGGATTGCTTCGCCAACTCTTCGAGCATCTGTTCGATCAGAAAAGCATATCACGCATCCATACGCATGGCTGATCTGTGTCTGGATCTTAGCTGCTGTACAAATGACTCTGAGTTATCATCTCTTTGTAATAACAAGCTAAGAGGGGAGGAGTTGTGCCAGGGAACACTGGCCATGCCAAGCCATTCGATTGGCATATTGTATTTATGCGTACTGGGGCAGTGAAATGGCAATGGGCTCGGAAGGGGACTCCCGAGCCATCGACTTCGTACTATGGGGAGCGAAAGCCTGGGTTCGATTATAGCTGGCAGCATATTATCGTCCACCCTTCTGGAGCGTTACGCCGCTGGGAGCGTAATAGAGGTGGTGGCTGGTTTCTGGAAGACGCCACTCTGGTGAAGGCGCCGGTAGCGCCATTTTCATTACCGCTCAGCGTTGCGTACCGGAATCAGACGAGTGTGAGTGACGATGATGAGTATCGCGGAATTCCATACAAGGGGCGTAAGTCTGTACAATCGACGCCTACGAACAGTGACGATTCGGGTGCCGGTGCTGTGACCTGGAGTAAGGAGAAGCTACCAGATTCGGATGACAATGATGACGCGGGTGTCACAGACAGTAAGCATGACATAGATACTGCCAGTCCGAAATGGGAGCCTGCTTCGCCTGAATATGATGACACCGAGGATGACGTCAGCGAGTTCGATGACTTGGTAGCTGACGATGCCGAAGAACAAGCTGAAGCTCGAAAGTTGAAGAGACTGGGACTGTAGTTGATCATGGATGATAAGGGTGAACTTATCTGGGTGCCAAAGGGCACCTCCCCGACCTCACCCGTTCAGCCAGAGGATCAGCCTATCACCGAGCAGAAGTCTGAGGCCATATCTGAGGATGCTCCAGCCTCTGTGGTGGAGACTGTTCAAGTACAACCGAAGGAACCATCTGGGCCAGATACTGGATTGACTTCAATGGGTGAAAATAAGGCTGGGGTGTCCGAAGAGACGAAGAGGCAACCCAGGAAATATCCTGCCTGTTGGACAGCTGAGTACATAACTCATTTGAAATGCACCCTAAGCAGTGACAGTGATGACGAAGAAGTGCTTGACGTGGCTCCTCGTAGGAAGAAGGCAAAGACCAGCAAGGGACAATGAAATCAACTGTCTTGATTAGGATTGTCCAAATGCAGATTCTCTGATTAGGATTTGTATAGGTGGCAGATGATGATATGCCAGCCGACATGGGACAGATCGATTAGAGATATGAACTGCGCGCCTTGAAAGTATAAGACTTGAATTCTGCCCATTTGGAGGCTGTTCTAACTTGAAGTAACTATTTGGAGGAGCTGTTGCTCAACCTGTTAATTTACTGGTCAATCTTTCCTGCCATAAAGATATTGCAATTGCTTGAATTGTAGCCTTGTTCATAGTGGCTGTAACTAAATACGTGAAAAACTCACACGTATGATTTCAAAATGAAAAATTGGGTTTGATTTTTTTCGCTACTCCAATTATTCAACTATTGATAAATATGCCCAAAATAGTACAGCACTTGTAACACCCTGTAACACCCTGGAAAGGAGAAATCCACACATTGACTTCCAGTCCAAAAATCTGACGATCACTAGGAAGCACTCATCAGGCTCCAGTGTTCGCACAGTATTATCCAGAGTTGAACAGACTCCAGGCTCAGATGGCCTTCCTGAAATGGAATTGGTCAGTGCCACCACCATGAGAAAGCACCTACGTCGTATTCGATCCAGTGGCTCGGCTGAAGAAGCCGTAGCTTATCTCTTCTTTCTCTCAGAGGTCGATGGTGAACTGGTCTTCGCAGCAGCAGACTCAGACACCACTATGGAAGACCCAAAGGTCACAGCAGCACGTGATCAGATGAGGGAAGACTTTTCAGATATTTTCCAGGAGGATCTTCCAGCTGGCCATAGGCCAGAACGGATTGAAGGTGGATATCATCGCATCAACATTGAACCTGGGCATAAGCCACCATCACAACCAGTGCGAACTATTCCAGTGCCTATGATGGAGGAGCTCAAACGGCAAATCATCAAATATGTCGAGTTGGGTATCCTTCGTCCATCATCATCACCATATGGGTGCCCAATCATTTTCGCTCCTAAGCCAGGGGGGAAGTGGAGGATGTGCTGTGATTATCGTGCCCTTATGGCTACTACCCAAATTCATGGTCCTACCATAAGGACCAATGGGCAATTGCGGTTTCGATCACTAAATCGACTATTTGAGGCACAGGCAACATTTGCACATGATATTTACGAGTTAAATGAATTTTATTTCTTATAGCGGCGGCCCCCATGAGACTTTAGGTGTGTGGTTGAACGACACGCTTTAGGGGTGTAATTTCACCAAAAGCTTGAAGAAAATGGTGGTCCTACCACAAGGACCACCGTTATTTTGAGTATTAGGAGTCACATGGGGGGCTCACGGTGATGCTCATGGTTATACATCTTGATTTTATGACCAAATAAGATAACTGAATCGGTTACTTCGCACCCTCATCATCATTTCCGCTCTATTTCAGCATGGCGCATGTTCAACACAATGCAAATTCCGAATTTAGTGAATTTTGGACTTTAGAAATTGGCATTCATCCATTCTAAAATGTACACGCCAGTCGAAAAATGAAATATTTGGATGATGCCAGACTTTCAGAAATTCGCAATACATGTATACTTGAAGATTTAATGTGCCGCACACACCAACCTTGCGATATATGCCCTATAGCAAGCAATTATGATGGCTGGCTGGTCAGCTCGCGTGACCACTGTTTTAGGGGGGAAACCAACGAGCCAATATATTAGAGGGGAAGCCAACGAGCCAACGAGCCAATATATGCATTCCAACCGGGCCTACCGCCCAAATATGATTGGGATATATGTATAGGTTCAATTTGATGGTATCCGCGCAGGTGTAGTGTTGATATATGATTGGTAGAAAATTATTGAAGACGAGTCACTAATTTGCCACATTTTGAATGTTCCAAAAAATCCGTTTTGAAATATTTGAGTGTAGAGGTTTGAAATGCGTTCGTCATGGATATATGGGATGGATATAGGCAAAACCAGCGTTCAAATAAATTAATATAGGACCTATATATACCACCTTTCATTGGTTAGACACCACAAATCACGGGAGATGACCAATTAAATTATCGGAACAATGGTCCTCGTGGTAGGACCAAATCGTCGATTTGGTCCTACCACAAGGACTGCGGGGCAGTAGCCAGGAAGTGGAGGATGTGCTGTGATTATCGAGCCCTTAATAACATCACAATTAAGGACACGTATCCATTGCCACCTCACGACACCCTTCTTGAACAGCTAAAAGGTGCACGATGGTTTAGCAGATTTGACTTCAATCAGTTCTTCCATCAGATTCCTATACATCCAGATGACATTCACAAAACAGCTATATATTCGCACCAGATACGGTTCCTATGAGTGGACAGTTATGCCTTTCGGATTGACCAATGCTCCTGCAACAGCTCTACGTGTAGGAAATCGGGCATTCTTCGACTTCATCGATCGGTTCCTTGTCATTTTCATGGATGATACTATCGTATACAGTCCGGACTTTGACAGCCACGTGAGTCATGTCCGACAGTTTCTCCAGCGTTGCAGAGAACACCAGTTCTTCATCAGGCCTTCCAAGGTGGAGTTGTTCGTCAGATCCATAGACTTTATCGGACATCACATCTCTGAAGCAGGCTTATCCATCATCGAAGACAGAATCCGAGCAGTCATGGCAATACAGCCTCCAGTGTCTTATGGTCCTACCGTTGGAAAGCAGCCTCTACGCCGTATGGCTAAAGATGGCAAGTCATCTCTTCGGTCATTCTTGGGCATGGTCGGTCAATTCAGGAGATTCATACCAAAGTTCTCCAAGATTGCCGAGCCGCTCAATCGTCTCCTTAAAGATAATGCAGAGTTTGTCTGGGAATCTGAGCAGCAGCAGGCATTTGATAATCTCAAAAGTGCCATCTGCAACGCTCCAGTACTACAGCTTCCAGATCAGAAACTGCCATCTATTATGGAGGTCGATGGATCAGGCACACACGTTGGTCAAGTGGTACTACAGGACCAAGGAAAAGGTATGAAGCAATGTGGCTATCACAGCGTCACTCTTTCTGATACACAGAGACGTTGGCCTATTCCTGAGATCGAGCTATTTGCCATTGTGGAGGGCTTCCGATTCTTTCGCCACATCTTGTTGGGAGCTCCTGAGACTATTGTACGCTCAGATCATCAGCCACTGGTTCATTTCCAGTCCAAATCCACACTAAGCCCCAAACAGGCGAGGTGGTTGGATGAGCTCTCCGAGTACAACTTCCGAATAGAGCATATTTCTGGTGAGAAGAATAAGGTTGCAGATGCACTCACCCGTATTTCTACACTCTTTGAACTCACTGATTGTCTGCAACATATAGACATCAGCGAGGTTCCAGTCATGCCATCTGCAGATTCTACATTCATTGCTCTTATATCTTCTTCATCAGCTCATCAGCTTCACGACATCATTATATCCCAGTATGATCGTGATACATTTGCACAAACTATATTGGCTAAGCTGACATCATCGACTTCATCACAGTCAGTCAGCAGCTACAGCTTCGAGCTCATTCAGGGATTGATCTATCGCAAGACCATATATGGCAGACAGCTGTACATTCCACCTACAGCCAAGGTCCCTACAAATGACGGTGAGATCACACAGCTTCGCCACATTCTCCTTCATGAGTGCCACTCAGCCCCTATTTCTGGTCATGTAGGCAAAAATCGCATGCTTCATCTACTGCGTAGCCGATATTATTGGCCAGGAATGACGACGGCAGCCATCCAGTACATTCGGGAGTGCCCCGTTTGTCAACGCCAGAAAACGAGGCGACACAAACCTTATGGTCAGTCACATATACGATATTGTGTGCCTAAGACAAAATGGCTTGATGCATCTCTTGACTGGATTACTGACCTGCCTATCACCACTAATGGGCACGACAGTATATTTGTGGTAATGTGCCAATTCTCTCATCGCTGTCATCTCATTCCCTTCAGCATGACCTGGACTGCTCAGCATACTGCTTCTATATATATGCAGCATATCTTCAAGCTCCATGGTCTTCCGAGGAACATCATCTCAGATCGAGACCCCAGATTCACCTCTACATTTTGGCAAACACTGTGGAAATCTACTGGTACGAGATTGTCTATGACGTCTTCACACCATCCACAGTCGAATGCAAGCAATGAGAGGAGCCATGCCTTCATTGAGGACATCCTCAGGTATTTTCAATTTGTTGATTCGATATTCACCATCCTCTGGTTTATAAACTGATTAGATGGTATTTTTTTTATCCACAGGTGTTGTTGCAATGATACTTCAGCCAATTCGTGGGAGGACAAGTTGCCTCTGGTGGAGTTTGCAATTAACAACACAGTTTCTGCATCTACTGGTTATTCACCATTCTATCTCGACTCGATGGCGCAGCCACTTTCGCCTCATGACCTGGCAATCACTATTCCGCCAGAAGCTCCTGTTCCAATACAGAATGCTATTCGAGATCATTTTGACCAGTACTCGGCTGTACATGCCAACGCGGTAGATAACATTTCCCGAGCAGCAGAGATTAGCCAAGCCAGATTCAATAAGACTCACATGCCCCGGCAATATGCAGTAGGGCAGAAAGTTCTTCTACGGACCGAGTTTATCCAATGGACTGGTTTGACAGAGGCAGGCAGACACTTCAAGCAGCCATATATTGGGCCGTTTACTATATCCAAAGTGCTAAGCCATGGGCGTGCTTATGAGTTAGATTTCGGGGATCTCGATATTCGTATCCATCCGGTACAGCCTGTATCCAGAATAGAGCTGTATAACGACTCGATCCAAGCACCTTTGCCTCTGCCACAGATGATCACCGAAGAAGGGCAACCACTGTTTGAGATATCACACATACTCTCAGATAAGATCACTAGAGGTGTCAAGTACTATTTAGTGCGATATGCAGGCTACGGCCCTGAGCATGACACCTGGGTCAAAGCCACAGAGCTGACCAATGCAGCAGACATAATAGCTGCCTATGAAGGCTAAACATTATATCAAGCCTGATGCCCTTACTTCTTGTAATATATACTAATACATGTCGATCATCTATATACCTTGCTCTTAATGTTTTATCATTATGTTGCATAGAAGCGGGAAATTGATCCTTCCTTGCTAAAGGTGTAGTGAGCCTTGTACAAAATCATACCCTTGCACAGATACGCATACATGCGAGATATCATATCTGTGGATAAATAAAAACTGCTAAATGCTACCTTTGCCAAGACCGTGGTTAGTCATCGGATTCTGTGGCCAGTCATCCGAAGCTACCGAAGACATCGACTGAGGTAGACGGAGTTGTGATCCCAAGTTATGCCTGACAAACATAACTAAAATAAAATTCACATTAGTACGTGGCGAATCCACTCTCACTCATCGCGACAGATGTTCGTCAAAGCGTGCGTACTGGACCAATAATTGAGGAGTTGGGCAGACCGGGTAAAGGATTATAAGTCCAATCCCGTTAAGCAGGGCCACTCCGTTTGCATTAAAACAAGCCCCCGGTGAAATAACTCCGGAAACATCCAAAGGGCTCCCCATGACCGCCTATGAACCTCCAAAGTAGCTTCAGGAGGGGAGGAAGGGTTGGGTGCACTATATATAATAACTGTGGAAACATATACCGGTTGTCGATCAGTTATATATATCAGGCCGAGAATCGTTCGATTAGAAATTGTTAAATCGTGGGATCATCGTTCGCAAAGGCGACGACGGCTAGCGCAAATAATCCGTAACGTAAACCTCGGATACCTTGAATCGTCACTCTGAATCACGATACGCTTTAAGCGTCAAACTGAATCACGATACGCAATTCATGGAACCTTGAATCGTCACTCTGCAATACGATACGCAATTCATCGGGTTTACATCCTAAGAACTGTAAGGCTAAATGCCTAAGGTGAGGGACTAAAGTGGACTCAGTCCCCCCCCAATATCCTAAAAACACCATGAGGGACGCCTCAAATCGGTGTAAGAAGACTGGTACCAGCAGAAGCAACAACAACAAAGACATCAAAGACATATACAAAGGTATGCCCGTTGTGAGGTCACAACTCTTTTAAGAGGGGAGATCTGTCAAGGTTATGACCGATGACACATGTGTCATACATGTCACACATGTCATACCTGTCATACCTGTCAGACATGTCATACCATGTCATGTCATTTCGAGTCATGTCATATATTATAATGACAGACAGTCGTCAGTACGGTCGACTATGACTGTACATGTCATCGAGATGATAAGTCACATCATCTGTCATTTATTCAAGGTAAGACTTGAATGACACATGTCATCGAGAGGCCGTATGTCGGACTCGAGAATGGCGAAGCAAGATGCTATCTTGAAGTACCGAACGGTTCGGAGAAGAAATCATCTTCGCTTCTAGCATGTGCGGAACAAGCATGCGAGTATCATAGGGCGAACGCATCATTCGTTCTGCCGATACTAGTCGTTCAACCAATGCCTCGGGTTCACAACCCAATAGCGGTACCATCTATGCGATGGGAGGCATTCGGTATAGATGAGGTAGCGTTGTGCTACAGCAGTATCTTCGGACGAAGTCTGCACTCATCACCCGCTCATAAGCTGCACGCGTGTTACTGTTCAATAACACCTGCGCTATCTTATTATATCATATATATCTTAAGGTTCGCTTGTGCGTCCTTATCAAGCTCAAACGACAGATCATCAAATATGTCGAACTGGGTATCCTTCGTCCGTCATCATCACCATATGGATGTCCAATCATTTTCGCTCCTAAGCCAGGGGGGAAGTGGAGGATGTGCTGTGATTATCGAGCCCTTAATAACATCACTATAAAGGTCACGTATCCATTGCCACCTCACGACACCCTTCTTGAACAGCTTAAAGGTGCACGATGGTTTAGCAGATTTGACTTCAATCAGTTCTTCCATCAGATTCCTATACATCCAGATGACATTCACAAAACAGCGATACGTACCAGATACGGTTCATATGAGTGGACAGTAATGCCTTTCGGGTTAACTAACGCTCCTGCAACCGCTCTACGTGTTGGAAATCGAGCATTCTTTGACTTCATCGATCAGTTCTTGGTCATTTTCATGGATGACACCATAGTGTACAATCCAGATTTTGACAGCCATGTGAAGCATGTTCGACAGTTCTTACAACGATGCAGATATCATCAGTTCTACATCAGGCCTTCTAAGGTTGAGTTGTTCGTCAGATCCATCGATTTTATCGGACACCATATCTCTGAGGCAGGCCTATCCATCATCGAAGACAGAATCCGTGCAGTCATGGCTATTCAGCCTCCAGTGTCGTATGGTCCTACCGTTGGTAAACAGCCTCTACGCCGTATGGCTAAAGATGGCAAGTCATCTCTTCGGTCATTCTTGGGCATGGTCGGCCAGTTTAGGAGATTTATACCAAAGTTCTCCAAGATTGCCGAGCCGCTCAATCGTCTCCTTAAAGATAATGCAGAGTTTGTCTGGGAATCTGAGCAGCAGCAGGCATTTGATAATCTCAAAAGTGCCATCTGCCATGCTCCAGTACTACAGCTTCCAGATCAGAAACTGCCATCTATTATGGAGGTCGATGGATCAGGCACACACGTTGGTCAAGTGGTATTACAGGATCAAGGAAAAGGTATGAAGCCATGTGGCTATCACAGCGTCACTCTTTCTGATACACAGAGACGTTGGCCTATTCCTGAGATCGAGCTATTTGCCATTGTGGAGGGCTTCCGATTCTTTCGCCACATCTTGCTGGGAGCTCCTGAGACTATTGTTCGCTCAGATCATCAGCCACTGGTTTATTTCCAGTCCAAATCCACACTAAGCCCCAAACAGGCGAGGTGTTTGGATGAGCTCTCCGAGTACAACTTCCGAATAGAGCACATTTCTGGCGAGAAGAATAAGGTTGCAGATGCACTCACCCGTATTTCTACACTCTTTGAACTCACTGATTGTCTGCAACATATAGACGTCAGCGAGGTTCCAGTCATTGACATATCGTCTACAGATTCTACATTCATTGCTCTTATGTCTGCATCATCAGCTCATCAGCTTCACGACATTATTATATCTCAGTATGATCGTGACACATTTGCACAGACTATATTATCTAAGCTGGCATCATCGACATCATCACCGTCAGTCAGCAATTTCGAGCTCATTCAGGGGTTGATCTATCGCAAGACCATTTTTGGCAGACAGCTGTACATTCCACCTACTGCCAAAGTTCCTACAGATGACGGTGAGATCACACAGCTTCGCCACATTCTACTTCATGAGTGCCACTCAGCCACTATTTCTGGTCATGTAGGCAAAAATCGCATGCTTCATCTATTGCGTAGCCGATATTATTGGCCAGGAATGACGAAGGCAGCCATTCAGTACATTCGGGAGTGCCCCGTGTGTCAACGCCAGAAAACGAGGAGACACAAACCTTATGGTCAGTCACATATACGATATTGTGTGCCTAAGACAAAATGGCTTGATGTATCTCTTGACTGGATTACTGACCTGCCTATCACCACTAATGGGCACGACGGTATATTTGTGGTAATGTGCCAATTCTCTCATCGCTGTCATCTCATTCCCTTCAGCATGACCTGGACTGCTCAGCATACTGCTTCGATATATATGCAGCATATCTTCAAGCTCCATGGTCTTCCGAGGAACATCATCTCAGATCGAGACCCCAGATTTACTTCTACATTCTGGCAAACACTGTGGAAATCTACTGGTACGAGATTGTCTATGACGTCTTCACACCATCCACAGTCGAATGCAAGCAATGAGAGGAGCCACGCCTTCATTGAGGACATCCTCAGGTATTTTTCAATCTGTTTGATGCATGATTCACCATCCTCTAATTTATAAACTGATTAGATAGTATTTCCTCCTCAGGTGTTGTTGCAATGATACTTCAGCCAATTCGTGGGAGGACAAGTTGCCTCTGGTGGAGTTTGCAATCAACAACACGATTTCTGCTACTACTGGTTATTCACCATTTTATCTCGACTCGATGGCGCAGCCACTTTCGCCTCATGATCTGGCAATCACTATTCCGCCAGAAGCTCCTGTTCCAATACAGAATGCTATTCGAGATCATTTTGACCAGTACTCGGCTGTACATGCCAACGCGGTAGACAACATTTCCCGAGCAGCAGAGATCAGCCAAGCCAGATTCAATAATAAGACTCACATGCCCCGGCAATATGCAGTAGGGCAGAAAGTTCTTCTACGGACTGAGTTTATCCAATGGACTGGTTTGACAGAGGCAGGCAGACACTTTAAGCAGCCATATATTGGGCCGTTTACCATATCTAAAGTGCTCAGCCATGGACGTGCTTATGAGTTAGATTTCGGGGATCTCGATATTCGTATCCATCCGGTTCAGCCTGTATCCAGAATAGAGCTGTATAATGACTCGATTCAAGCACCTTTGCCTCTGCCACAGATGATCACCGAAGAAGGGCAACCACTGTTTGAGATATCACACATACTCTCAGATAAGATCACTAGAGGTGTCAAGTACTATTTAGTGCGATATGCAGGCTACGGCCCTGAGCATGACACCTGGGTCAAAGCCACAGAGCTGACCAATGCAGCAGGCATGATAGCTGCCTATGAAGGCTAACATTATATTAAGCCTAGTGCCCTTACTTCTTGTAATATATACTAATACATGTCGATCATCTATATACCTTGCTCTTAATGTTTTATCATTATGTTGCATAGAAGCAGGAAATCGATCCTTCCTTGCTAAAGGTGTAGTGAGCCTTGTACAAAATCATACCCTTGCACAGATACGCACACATGCGAGATATCATATCTGTGGATAAATAAAAACTGCTATGCTACCTTTGCCAGACCGTGGTTTGTCATTCGGATCTTATGGCCAGTAATCCGCGCTACCGGATACTGAGGTGGACGGAGTTGTGATCCTGAGTTATGCTTGACACACATAACTAAAACAAATTTCACATTAGTACGTTGTCGAATCCAATCTATGAAATGTTCGTCAAAGCGCGCGTACCGGACCAAATATTGAGGAGTTGAGCAGACCGGGTGCAGGATTATAAATCCGTGACTCTCGTTAAGCAGGGCCACTCCGTTTGCATTAAAACACGCCCCAAAAATCGGGCTCCCCAGGCCGCCTGTGAACCTCCATAGTAGCTTCAGGAGGAGAGGAAGGGTTGGGTGCACTATATAAGGCCGTGGAAACATGTACCCAATGGGTTTTCGTCGATCGGCAAGCGCAAATATCTATCCGTAACGTAAACCTCGGAAGATACCTTGAAACGTCACTCTGAAATACGATACGCAATTCATGGGGGCTACATCCTAAGAATTGTAAGGCTAAATGCCTAAGGTGAGGGTTTAAAGTGGATTCAGTTCCCCCCAATATCCTAAAAACACCTTGAGGGACGCCTCATCGGTGTAAGAAGACTGGTACCAGCTCAACAACAAAGACATCAAAGACATATACAAAGGTATGCACCCTATATTGTGAGGTCACAACTCTTCTAAGAGGGGAGATCTGTCAGGGATATGACCGATGACATATGTGTCATACGTGCCATACCTGTCATACATGTCATACCATGTCATGTCATGTCATGTCATGTCATATGTTATAATGACATACAGTCGTCGAGTATTTTCAGTGCGGTCGACTATGACATGTACAGTCATAATATCTGTCATCCACTCACCATGAGTGACATCTGTCATCGAGAGGACGGCATCTCGATGGCGAAGCAAGACAAGTTCTTGAAGAACAAACTGTTCTGAGAGGACGCGTCTTCGCTTCAAGCATGAATTGAACAACATGCGAGTATCAACAGGCTAATTCGATCAGCCGATACTGTTAGTTCACCCAATGTTCTCGGGTTCACAACCCGATTGTCAGGGTTATGACCGATGACATATGTGTCATACATGTCATACATGTCATACATGTCATACCATGTCATGTCATGTCATGTCATATATTATTATGACAGTCGACAGTATGGTCGATCATGACTGTACAGGTCGAGTCGCGTCATACATTTATGACAGTCGTCAGTACGGTCGACTATGACATGTACAGTCATACCATTTGTCATTCACTCACCTTGAGTGACACCTGTCATCGAAAGGCCAGGTACTGGCATTGAGATGGCAAAGCAAGATGAGTCTTGAAGAACCGAAGTGTTCTGAGAAGACGATGTCTTCGCTTCAAGCATGAACTGAACAAGCATGCGGGTATCACATGGCTTATTCGATCAGCCGATACAGTTGTTCACCCAATGCCATCGGGTTCACAACCCGATTGTGGTAGCACTTGAGAAGTGCGGTGGCATTGCGGTATATGAGGTAGCATTGAGCTACAACAGCACTTCTGGAGAAGCGTCCGCACTCATACCCACACATACTCTGCGCGTGCTGTTATCGTTCAATAATAGCCGTGCTATCATATCGCTCACATAGCGATCCCTAAGAAGGTTGGAGCGAGGCAAACGGTAATGTGCGGACTGCCTTTTTGGCTTGCTTAGGAATGTTACTCGCATGAGTTCTTGTGTCTAAATATTTAATGGTGCGGCGCACTGTGTTTAGCCATTTGTAAATATAATTCGATGCTGTTGATGGTTTGTATGATCTACCAGTTCTATTCAGACTCTTGGTGCCGAATGCATGACTGGCCGCCTGGTGTGCAAGTTTATGCACGGGTATCCCATGTTGTGTCGGGGTTCATTTTCTTATGGTTGGTGCAATCTGTGCTTGCTGATTCCGATCCGAATTCCTTTTCGAATGTGCTATGTAGTCTTTCGGTGTAGGACACCCAGCTAGTAGCATATTGGAAAAGGTAGGCAGTACAATCTATTTCATTGGAGAGCATCTCAGATCCAAACAAACCCCAAAATTTAGCTGGCATATGGGGTTGCAGTAGGATGTCCCAGCAAGTCATGGACTCATCTGTGCTGGATTTCATGATTTTCTTAAACTCCAGTGAGTTGAATGCGAAAGGTGTCGTTTTAGGTAGGCATTTACATCTTTCTTGTTTAGTAGATGAGGTGAGCCTATATGCCAGATGTTGTCTTTGTCATTATAGCCTAAGTTTAAACCACCTTCTGCCTCTAGAAAGAAAGTGAGCTGCATGCCACGGGCTGTTAAGGTGAATCCAAAGGAACCCTGAAATTTTTAGGCCATTTGAACAACCTTTTTTCGGGGCGTGACATAAAAGTCCTGAGCCTTCGGAGTCCATGACAGTTACAAACCCTAAGTCATAACATCTAAATTTAACCGATCCGAAGGCTCTGGCCATGGCCCCCAAGAGTAGTAACTACTGTACTGCCAGTTCAGTAGGTGACACTGACAACACTGACTGCTTGAGACTAAATTGTAAATACACTAAGTCTAGCACTTTTGCTTGAGGGAAAAGTTGGTGCGGTCGAAATTTGATTTTGAAAGTAGGAGTTATTTCTTATTTTCTGAAGTCGAGTTAAGCTAAAATGACTACTGAACTGCCGTCAACCCCAACTGAGCGAAAAAAATTGAAGGTGCAAGATCTTCGTGATCTTCTCTCTGAACGTGGAGAGGACGCCACTGGGACGAAACCGGTCTTATTGGATCGGCTTGAGGCTGTGCTGGCTAAAGGTGGCGAAAACGATGCTACAGACTGCGCTGCAGATCCAGCCGGCGCGGTTGAGACTGAAACTAAGACAGAAGAGGCAAAAGCAGGAGAAGTTGAAGAAGAAGCTGCCCCTGACACAGAGGTACGTTTACTGCGTGCTGCATACATTCGACACCTCCGCCCGGATAGTGCTTCAAATACACAAGTTGAGGGTCCTGGTCACGCAGATATCAAAAGTGGTATCACTTGATAAGATATTGGCTATAGTAATTTTATCCGGCGATGCTACTCGTGCCGTTTTTTCGTGGCCAAACAGGCACCAAAGCTGTTGTTCGAATCTTCATCGCACAGGTAGATCCAGAGGACAAGGAACAGAAGTCAGCCGCCCAAGAGTCAGCTGAATCTTTGATGGATAAGAAAAAGGCTCGTGCAAAGCGATTCGACATTCCTCTGAAGGAATCCGACAATGAAAAACTGAAGGCCCGGGCAGAGAGGTAGTTCCCCAGCTTCGCGGCAAGTCTTGTTTCCTTGTAAATTGCTGATCCCTGAGGGACAATTTGCCTTTCGTGTTGCCGTCACACTCTTTAGCTTAAATTTTCTTTTCGTTTCAAGTGCTTCTTTTACGGTGCCTTTGTTACATCGGTCTCCTTCGTGAAACTCGCCACTCTTTGCGTGCCAGGTTCGGACTTCCTGCGCCTTCGGTCAAGCTATCAAAGGTACGGAAGTGCCTGTTTCAGACCCGGTTTGTGGTGTTTACACTCGTGACATCCAAGAAACGCAGACTGCAAAGTTTACTGGAACCGTGTACATGCAGGAAGAAGAGTCCGCGAAAAAGCTGAATCGCGCCCAGCGCTTTGGTTTAGTAACTGAAGAAGTGCTCGATGAGAAGAAGAAGGCCCGTGCTGAAAGGTATATTTGCTGCTCGTACAGCTTCTCTGACGAGTACGTGTTTGACTCTCCGGACTTGCATGTTTCCTTTACTTTGTCGTCTTCGTTCCTTATGAAGTTGGATGTTCTCCCTGTGTCGTGAGGCACTCGTTGCGGTGTCATCAAAGGTTGTCGAGTGATCTGAATTTATTAGGCTTGTCAGAAGCGACCCCCCTTTTTATTGACGTATTGAGCGTTTTAATGAGCTCCTTGCAAAAGCGCAGTTACCACAGTTTTTTCCTGACTTCTACGTCTGCAGATGTTGCTCCAAGCTCGTATAGGTTAGGGCGGCGGCGCCATATGTGTCAGGTCAAGTCAGTGCTGTTGATGAGTTATTCCAAGGCTCAGACAACGAGCACGTAGCACTTCTTGAGGAGACATACGTATCAGATACCCCAGGAAGACCATTATTGTACACCTCCTGTTCCTCCAAGTCCGTAAATGGTACAAACGCCTTTGGTCGTCATCGTTATGTTCACTACGCACAGTGATACTGCGCGGTCGTGACGTTTAGTATGCTAGCAAACGTGTGCCCCAAATCATGATAACGACTCCTTTGTCCAATCTTCTGTTGGAGTAGGTTCGGGATCGTTACTGCTGAAGGTGAAGAAGCTAAGAAGCAACTTCGTGCCGCGCGATTTGCTGCTGCCGGTATTGCACATTCCCTTCTTCATCTTTGCAGCAAGTTGCACAATATTTCCGCTAAGTATTATTCGCTTGTGTGTACAAGGGAAAGAGTTTGCCAAGAGTGTTTCGGTGGCTCTCGTTGCATATGATGCGGTCGGTTTCAAGTCCAGTCGGCATTCCGTGTTTGGTATAGCCTTTGCGCTGGTTTGCACTGCCTTGTTGGCACATATTGAATGCAAGATCTAAGCAACTTTTACACTGTTGCTTCTGCTTTGTCGACATCTGCTCAGAACAGATCGTGGGGAAAGGGGAAGAGAGAAAGCATGCAGATCATTCATGTACGCGAGAGAGTAGGCCAGGCTCCTCCTGCCACTGCCAAGCACCTCCGCTCTTGTTAAATCATGCCATACACGTGTATCGGCCGTTATGTGCTCTTCAGAGGTCCTGCACTTGGCAGTTCTACTTTGGTACGACTTTCCGTTGTCACATTGCAGCTTTCATGCACGGATCGAAAGAACCTTTTATCTTGCGCACTGTGGCAACGTTTCTTCGGTCTTGTTGAGGTGCTTCCCGGGCTTAGCAGGGCTTTCATCCCCTAACGGGTGACGTGCTGACCGTTCTTTGATGTGACAAAGAGACAAAGGGGCATAGTTTTTTTTGTCTTTTCAATTTTCTTTCTGATTCGCCTGAAACACACCTGGATGACGGTTGTACTTGCGCTCAGGTGGAACATCTACGGAAGATAAAGAAAAGATGAAGAATAGGATGGCTAGATTTGGAATGCCGTTGGAAGGGGCTGCTGGTGCTAAGAGCGGAACAGCCGTTAAAAGGTCAGCAGCGGATGCTGAACTTGAGGAGAAAAAGAAGGCGCGGGCCGCAAGGTTTGCACAGTAACTGCACGAGACATATCCAGACCGTTCTGTTACACGCAGACGCTGTGCGAGCCGAAATGCACTGTGCTGTAGGAAAAGTGCACGGGACTCGGCTTTCTACAGACTGGATGTCTCTCTCGTTAGAGGCTTGGAGCCTGCTATCTGAAGAAAAAAACTCGTGGGGCTCCAATAGACTTGCATCCAAACAGCTATCTGATCTGAGGATCTCACGCTTATTCTTCGGTCCCCCCCTCACCCCGTTCAACTTGACGTCTTCCACTTCCTCTTCACAAGCCTATGCCTCACTTTCCTCACCCTCCTGGCGTGTTCCAGAAGCATGTGCTTGAATGATATTGCCCCCGTTATGTTGACCTCAAAGGAAGAGAAATTGGACATCTCTAGGTTAAGAAGAATACCCAATCAAGGAGTAGATTAATTTCAGATTATCTTTACTACCCTTATAATGAGGAAAAGCAGTGTTTCGGTTTTAGATAACTACATGTGTTTAAGTGACATGTAAAAATGCACATATGTCGGTACTAGCCTTCGGCTCTCAAAGTAATATGTGTTAATTCTGAGATGTGGTTTGCGAAAGTGGGAGCACACTTTGGTGAATCACCAAACCGGTTTGGTGATTGACCAAAGTGTGCCACTGTTCACCAAGGTGTACTCGGTCTGTCCGAATATTCGAGTCGTATATCGTTCGAAAGGTCTCGGCAAGGCGCATCTCGTTGCGCGAAAATCGATTGTTCGGATCGACCGAGTTCACTTTGGTGAGTGAAAATCCCTTAATTCCATTTTGGTGAGGGGTTTCCCCCTAGGGTTGAAAGGGTGTAGAGAACCGATTTAGTGTTTCGAACCGTAAGATTCGCATTTTAGACTGATCAATTTGGCGGTGAAAGTAGAATTTGCCTTGAGTATAAATCGTATCCTATTCCCCCAAAAGTTTGTAAGGCACATATCATGAACAAAATACCATATATAGTAAACATTTTATGATTCCAGGAGGATAGCATCCAGGTCATGTCACCCTGAGGTCTCTATGTCCAATAACCAAACGTCATGTGGGAGTCCTTTTTCCAGCCAATAATCTAGCCGCGATGTAGTGAATATACCAGAGGTTTATATTCATCATTAAACTATTTGTTGGTGAAATTTAAGTGTATATTTTCCATTCGCATATCAGTGGTATGATGACGTGTCTAGCCTCCGTCACGTGCTCGCGTCGAAGAAAACATAATCCGCTCACACCTTCTCGCGCAGACCTCTACCTCACGCCGCTGGACAGTGACTTACAGGCCCGTAAGTCACTGTCCAGCGGCGTGTGCCCCGTAAGTCACTGTCCAGCGGCGTGAGGTAGAGGTCTGAGGGATAGTTCGCAAGCATTGAAACTTTGCATACTGATTATTAGGAGTGTTAGGAACAACATATTTTTTGCGCGCGCAGGTTCCGTGCATAATCTGGGATCTGGGAGGCTGCGCAAGGGTGTGGGTTGCTGAATATATCAGCTTGACTGTATATTCATACGAGTGTGGTAATCAGAACAGATAAGATAAACGGAATACCGAGTCTTCCCGTTATATGTTCGGGGTCTAGGGTTCCGGGACCGGTGACAGTCATACACCCTAACTATAGGAATGACAGTCGGGGCGTCACTTCCAGCACACCACCTAGGGTGGTGACTGGCAAACTAGGTGGTCACGGAACTGAAACAAACACCTACTCAGCTTCGGTGGAAATAAGCATCCTACAGGGGAACCTGTCCTTTCTGGCAGGGTAACCCCCGAAACTAGCAGTTAGTGAGGCATAGTGCAGAATACGGATACAGTTAAAGCCCTAAACTAAGCCCATCTTGGGGCAACCTGAACCAACAGCACAACAGTCTGAAGGCAGGCTAATCTCAATTGCAACTCTAGCCACTTTGGAAGTGCCCGGGAGAGCCGGTGCCACTGTCACAGCGCCCAGGAGAGCTGGTACCACTGCCTGTGAAATCATTCGTAGAGCAAACTGAGAGGATTGGAGATGTGTCGATGTCGCCGCAGGCAGTTGCACCGGGCGCAATCGGCCCGTCCCGGTGTCGAATTGAAGAAGAAAGTGCATCCCCGGTCCCACCGTCCCAGGCGGGTGGTTCGTAGTCCGGTGACGGCGGAGCACCACCCGGTGAGGGCGGCGCAGTAATAATTGGGGCTGCCTCAGGTGGCTGCGGGGGGCCCGGGAGCCATGTCCACCCGTGCCCGTACGTAGTACGGTACCAGCTGCCGTACCAGCCTGCCGGCTGGTAGTAGAGATCCGGCGGAACGGCTGTGGGCGTCAGCACACCAGCACCACCGACCTCGTCGCCGGTGCGCCCTGTTGTGGAAGATGCTGGCGCGGAGCAATCACGCAAAGGCGCGGCGGCCGCACAAACGACAAACAACAGGCATACTGCGAGGGACGTGAGTGCAGAGAACCCGAAACCCATCGGCGGTCTGCCGCATCCCAAGGGCTGTCTCGGTGGTGGAATACACTCGTCCCCATCCTCGGAGTCGTCTGTCGCTACGGAGACGGAGTCCACGGGCGCGACGGGGCCCATGTGGTGCATTGCAAGTGCCGGCTCCGTGCCCGCGATGTTTAAGTTGAACGCGAACTTGTCCATGAAGGTCGCGTGTGGTTCGTGCGCGTGCAGCGCGCTGATGGGGTGCATCCCCTCGTCGGACACCACCGACTGCGGAGCGGGGGGCGGTGCCGGCGGTGGTGGCGCGTCCAGAGTGTCGGCACGGACTCCCTCGTGAATCTTGAAGTTGTGGATGTTCGTAGCACCACCAACCGCGCAAACCCCGAGATGGATGTCAGCGGGCTGGCGGTACCCCAGGTACTCGTCGATGGTGTCGGGCACCCGCTCCTCGGCGACAGCGAAGGAGAACGCGGAGGCGGTGTCGTAGAGATCAGGTTTGCCGTCTGCAATGCAGCAGACGGCGTCGAAACGGACGGCGTCGTCTTCGTCCACGGCGTTCTGGAACATCACGGCGAGCATGTCGTTCTCGCTGTCCGCAATGCTGAAACCGTGTGCCCCAACACGTCCGCGTGGCCCGCCGTGCGGGCAGTCACGATGCCAATGCTTCTCCGCCGTAGCGGAGCATGTCGGGTGTCGGCACAACGGGACGAACGTACCGGTGGGCTTGTGGAAAGCCACCTTACCCGAAGACTTCCCACGGAAGTTCTGCGGGAAGTTGCCGTGCTCAGGGAGGGGCTTCGCTGCGAAGCGGACGCCGTCACCGTGTCCACCGCGTCCAATGGCGTTCTTCTTGTCGTTGCGGGGCGTGTAGCCCTTCGTGTCGTCGAGACGGTTGTGGAGCGCCTTGATCTCCTTCTTCATGTCGTAGAGCTGGTCGCGGAGCTCGCTGAAGACGGTCTTGTAGTCCTCGTCGTCGCTCTGCCCAGCCAGGGTGAGGGCGGAGAACGTGCGCGTAGCAGGCGGGACGTGCGAATCCGTCCCGTGTTGTGCGTGGCACTCACGGGTCCATTGCTGAATGGTGGCAAGGGACTCCGCCGCACGTTGGTCGTGCAGCAACAGACGGTTGACCACCGGGGCATAGAAGACCGGGTCGAGGGACTTGATGAAAAGGGACTTGACCTCCATGTCGTCGAGAGTGCTCTTCCGCCGAGCGGACCGGAGAGCGGCGTTGAAGGCGGCGATTGCCCGCGACGGGTCGAACTGGTTGATCTTGATGGCCAGAAGGTCCGCGGTGCCCTGGAAGGGCCCGCCGGAATCCAGGAGCATCCTGGCGATCTCCAGCAACACCCGCTTCCCATCAAACGGGTGTGCCTCCGCTGAAGACTCCATCCAGTCTGCTGCGGGCGACACCGGAGCGATGATGAATTCCAGTGTCGAAAACAGCAGTTTGTTCGCCTCGGCGCGAACGGGCAACGCGGCATCCTCCAGGTCGAACAGAGAAGAAAACGCGGACTCCTCAGTGACGAAAATGTCCCGTAATGCCAGCACCAGACGGGCGAAAACGGAGCTGACGTTCGACTCCGTACCGTCAAAACGGCCATGTTTGTCGTCGTACACCTTCTTGATGACGAGTTTAGCGGCACGCTCGTCGAAGGATTCTCTTGCTAGACGTTTGACAGCGTCGAGGAACAGTGCCCCTGCTGACTGGGCAGCCGGGGTAGCCGTAACCGTAGGGGTGGCCGGAGTGGTCGCATGTCGAGCTGCGGCATCGTCGAAAATTGTAACTAGTGAGCGGCGTGCGGCCGCGGTGTGAGATCTCGTAGAAGTACCCATAGTGAAATGACTGTAGAGATAGGGTGAGGTGGAAAATGCGAGGCGAGACCAACGGCGTGGGCGACGGCTAGCGAGTTGCGGCGGGTTGTCGAGGATAATCAGGGAAACAGCGCTACCCAATCATGTCCAATCAACCGCGTGTCCGCAACTGAGCCATACCGCCCGTACCGAAAGTCTCTCTAACGCGGGTCCCTCACCCCATCTCAAGCGTCGGTGTTTAGCCAATCATGGCCAAAGTCGCAGTGTAAAATTAAGCGTGCGTGGTACCAAACCTGCTGAATATATCAGCTTGACTGTATATTCATACGAGTGTGGTAATCAGAACAGATAAGATAAACGGAATACCGAGTCTTCCCGTTATATGTTCGGGGTCTAGGGTTCCGGGACCGGTGACAGTCATACACCCTAACTATAGGAATGACAGTCGGGGCGTCACTTCCAGCATGGGTCATTGGGCACGCATCGAGTCGGCCGCTCGACATACGCACCGCATAAATGCGGCATGCAAAGCACAAACATACCACGCATATCATATATGCATATGTAACATATTTTGAGCATCTGACAGCGCGCTGTCGGCCCTAGCACAAACGCGGATGTCAACCGCATCCGCGTTTCCGCTAGGGTTTCTTCCCTCATCTGCGCGCTCGCTTGTAAGCGTGCATGCGTAGCGGATGAGTGTAGGAGGCTATCATATGCCTCATACTTAACAGTCACTGTAAAACTACTTACGGATCTTATATAGTGCAGGGTCCTATATTATGCACTATATCGGTCTAACCAAACTGTGTCAGTTCTTAGGATCTATCTCCTGACTTAAAGCATCTACTTGCAGTAAGAATTAGGTATCATATTGACTTTTGCAATGCGGCTATATTTACTCTAGAAAACTCCGCTGTTTCTTTGGCCTTGGCCATTACTTATTCACTCAGCTCTCTGAGGTAATCCTAGTCAGCATGGCCAAGTCTCATCAACCTATCATATGCTTCTACTACATTATCATGCAGCATGGTGTGTCAGTATTTTAGTATGACACATTATTACTGTGCCAGGAGGCACGACGTACCTGCTGAGACACCCATAGTAGGGGGGTCTGGTTTCGATGAGAATAAGAGTAGCGAACTATCATGGAAATTAGTGAGTGGATGTGACATTGCCTGAGCGAACAGTTGGGGAAAATAATATGTGAGCTCAGAGGAGAGAATAAAGAGAGGCAACAGAGTTGGTCTCTCAGACTTGGACAGCAAATGATATAGCTCTTGCTGTCTGGGTTTATGTTAAATAGTATATCTGAATATATGATATGATTCCTCAAGATAATAGAGGATAATAGTTTACTCCTGGGAATTCCCCTGGGACAATTTGGTATCTTAGGCGTGTGAGCGTCTGTTTAGCTCGCTCTAGCTCGCGCATGCACTCTGCGGACCTGCGGTTAAACCGGCTTTCAACCTTCGTTGACACTTCGGGTGTGTTCTGTGGGCGGATTACGGTGCTGTTTGCAGCTTTTACGGGTTAGCGTCCTTGAGGCGGGACCGTATTTGGCAGCGCATGCACACGTTTTTGGCCTATTTTTGGCTCGCTCGCGCTCGCTATTCTGATATTTGGACTCGTTCGCCGGTGCATGCACAGCCAATATTCGTGAGATACGCTTTGGTGGTACTCAAATAGTTGTTTCGAAGTCACGAGCGCACTTGCGTATACTTTCTCAGCTGCGACGGCTGTATTTGGCTGTTTTGTGCGTGCATCGACCGGTTATTTTGGCCTTCTATGCTGTGCATCGACAAAGTGAACTCTATGTACCGGTGCTGGGGAGCCTTGTGGACGGTTCGGAGTACGTTTGGGTATTATTTTTGATACGGCAGAGTATTAATTGCGGGCCGTTTTCTTGCCCAGGCTGCGGTATTTCGACCTTTTGGGCGTGCATCTACAGCGTTTTTACCCTTATCATCCATGATCAGCTGCAGTCCCAGTCTCTTCAACCTTCGAGCTTCAGCCTGTTCCTCAACATCGTCAGCTACCAAGTCATCGAACTCGCTGACGTCATCCTCAGTGTCATCATATTCAGGCGAGTCAGGCACCCATTTCGGACTGGCAGTATCCATGCCATGCTTACTGTCCGTGACACCCGCGTCATCATTGTCATCCGAATCTGGTAGCTTCTCCTTACTCCAGGTCACAGCACCTGTACCCGAATCGTCACTGTTCGTAGGCGTCGCATTCTTAGGCCCAGTGTATGGAATCCCGCGATACTCATACTCGCCAGTCACCCTCGCCTTCTCCCAGAACGCATTACTGAGCGGTAATGGAAATGGCGCTACAGGCTCCTTCGCTCGAGTGGCGTCTTCCAGAAACCAGCCACCGCCCCTCTTACGCTCCCAGCGGCGTAGCGCTCCAGAAGGGTGTGCGATAATCTGCTGCCAGCTATAATCGAGCCCAGGCTTTCGCTCCCCATAGTACGCAGTCAATGGCTCGGGAGTCCCCTTCCGAGCCCATTTCCATCTCACTGCCCCACTGGGCATCAATACAATATACCAATCGAATGGCTTGACATGGCCAGTGTTCCCTGGCACAACTCCTCCCCTCTTAGCTTGTTAGTACAAAGAGATGATAACTCAGGGTCATTTGTACAGCAACTAAGATCCAGACACAGATCAGCCATGCGTATGTATGCGTGATATGCTTTTCTGATCGAACAGGTGCTCGAAGAGTTGGCGAAGCAATCCAGAGGGCAGAGGGTATACAGCAGCGGAGACTCCCGCTCCTTGTTGCCCAGGATGAGGCCCCAGCCAGTTGAGCAGTTTCCGGATGTGATCCCAGAGTCTGTTGGTGAAGACAAGGAGTATCCATCGTACAGTACCGCAGGTCCACCGGAGGAGGCGACTGCGTCCAGATGCAAGTAGGCTTGCGGTAGCCAGTGCCATACATACAGTAAGAGCAATATAACGGAGTAGGTAAACGGCGAACTACGGGTCGAAATCGCAGCGCAAAGGGAAACCTGCCCATCGGATTCTCCATAAACCAATGCTTGGGTTTGAGGAAATCAAAAATTTGGAGCGTACGGCGTACACAGGCATCAGCCTGTCGCAGTTGTCGCACCCCAGTGGTCTTAGCCTGACTGTATTCTGTGCACGGTGGGCTAGCCCAGATGACGTCAAAGTAACCAGGAGCGTAACGCTTGAAGTCCCAGTCTTGTACCTTCTCGGCGTAGGTAGGTTGCCAGCGAGGACCATGATCTACGGTGACCACGGTGCTCTTCGTCGGATAACATGACAGGAAACTTCTCTCCACACTACCTGTACCACTGAAAAGTACTAGCAGTCGCAACTCGCGTGACGAGACCACAGAGTCCAGAAGAGCCAGATGCGTCACAAAGGCGTCAGAGGAGCGACAGTATTGTTCCCAAGGTAGATACGGTTCATATGAGTGGACAGTAATGCCTTTCGGGTTAACTAACGCTCCTGCAACCGCTCTACGTGTTGGAAATCGAGCATTCTTTGACTTCATCGATCAGTTCTTGGTCATTTTCATGGATGACACCATAGTGTACAGTCCAGATTTTGACAGCCATGTGAAGCATGTTCGACAGTTCTTACAGCGCTGCAGAGATCATCAGTTCTACATCAGGCCTTCTAAGGTTGAGTTGTTCGTCAGATCCATCGATTTCATCGGACACCATATCTCTGAGGCAGGCCTATCCATCATCGAAGACAGAATCCGTGCAGTCATGGCTATCCAGCCTCCAGTGTCGTATGGTCCAACCGTTGGTAAACAGCCTCTACGCCGAATGGCTAAAGATGGCAAGTCATCTCTTCGGTCATTCTTGGGCATGGTCGGCCAGTTTAGGAGATTTATACCAAAGTTCTCCAAGATTGCCGAGCCGCTCAATCGTCTCCTTAAAGATAATGCAGAGTTTGTCTGGGAATCTGAGCAGCAGAAGGCATTTGATAATCTCAAAAGTGCCATCTGCCATGCTCCAGTACTACAGCTTCCAGATCAGAAACTGCCATCTATTATGGAGGTCGATGGATCAGGCACACACGTTGGTCAAGTGGTATTACAGGATCAAGGAAAAGGTATGAAGCCATGTGGCTATCACAGCGTCACTCTTTCTGATACACAGAGACGTTGGCCTATTCCTGAGATCGAGCTATTTGCCATTGTGGAGGGCTTCCGATTCTTTCGCCACATCTTGCTGGGAGCTCCTGAGACTATTGTTCGCTCAGATCATCAGCCACTGGTTTATTTCCAGTCCAAATCCACACTAAGCCCCAAACAGGCGAGGTGGTTGGATGAGCTCTCCGAGTACAACTTCCGAATAGAGCACATTTCTGGCGAGAAGAATAAGGTTGCAGATGCACTCACCCGTATTTCTACACTCTTTGAACTCACTGATTGTCTGCAACATATAGACGTCAGCGAGGTTCCAGTCATTGACATACCGTCTACAGATTCTACATTCATTGCTCTTATATCTGCATCATCAGCTCATCAGCTTCACGACATTATTATATCTCAGTATGATCGTGACACATTTGCACAGACTATATTATCTAAGCTGGCATCATCGACATCATCACAGTCAGTCAGCAATTTCGAGCTCATTCAGGGGTTGATCTATCGCAAGACCATTTTTGGCAGACAGCTGTACATTCCACCTACTGCCAAAGTTCCTACAGATGACGGTGAGATCACACAGCTTCGCCACATTCTACTTCATGAGTGCCACTCAGCCACTATTTCTGGTCATGTAGGCAAAAATCGCATGCTTCATCTACTGCGTAGCCGATACTTTTGGCCAGGAATGACGATGGCAGCCATTCAGTACATTCGGGAGTGCCCCGTGTGTCAACGCCAGAAAACGAGGAGACACAAACCTTATGGTCAGTCACATATACGATATTGTGTGCCTAAGACAAAATGGCTTGATGTATCTCTTGACTGGATTACTGACCTGCCTATCACTACTAATGGGCACACCAATATATTTGTGGTAATGTGCCAATTCTCTCATCGTTGTCATCTCATTCCCTTCAGCATGACCTGGACTGCTCAGCGTATTGCTTCAATATATATGCAGCATATCTTCAAGCTCCATGGTCTTCCGAGGAACATCATCTCAGATCGAGACCCCAGATTTACTTCTACATTCTGGCAAACACTGTGGAAATCTACTGGTACGAGATTGTCTATGACGTCTTCACACCATCCACAGTCGAATGCAAGCAATGAGAGGAGCCATGCCTTCATTGAGGACATCCTTGATGCATGATTCACCATCCTCTGGTTTATAAACTGATTAGATAGTATTTTCATTTTCAGGTGTTGTTGCAACGATACTTCAGCCAATTCGTGGGAGGACAAGTTGCCTCTGGTGGAGTTTGCAATCAACAACACGATTTCTGCTACTACTGGTTATTCACCATTTTATCTCGACTCGATGGCGCAACCACTTTCGCCTCATGATCTGGCAATTACTATTCCGCCAGAAGCTCCTGTTCCAATACAGAATGCTATTCGAGATCATTTTGACCAGTACTCAGCTGTACATGCCAACGCGGTAGACAACATTTCCCGAGCAGCAGAGATTAGCCAAGCCAGATTCCATAAGACTCACATGCCCCGGCAATATGCAGTAGGGCAGAAAGTTCTTCTACGGACCGAGTTTATCCAATGGACTGGTTTGACAGAGGCAGGCAGACACTTCAAGCAGCCATATATTGGACCGTTTACCATATCTAAAGTGCTCAGCCATGGACGTGCTTATGAGTTAGATTTCGGGGATCTCGATATTCGTATCCATCCGGTTCAGCCTGTATCCAGAATAGAGCTGTATAATGACTCAATTCAAGCACCTTTGCCTCTGCCACAGATGATCACCGAAGAAGGGCAACCACTGTTTGAGATATCACATATACTCTCAGATAAGATCACTAGAGGTGTCAAGTACCATTTAGTGCGATATGCAGGCTACGGTCCTGAGCATGACACCTGGGTCAAAGCCACAGAGCTGACCAATGCAGCAGACATGATAGCTGCCTATGAAGGCTAACATTATATTAAGCCTAGTGCCCTTACTTCGTGTAATATATACTAATACATGTCGATCATCTATATACCTTGCTCTTAATGTGTTATCATTATGTTGCATAGAAGCAGGAAATTGATCCTTCCTTGCTAAAGGTGTAGTGAGCCTTGTACAAAATCATACCCTTGCACAGATACGCATACGTGCGAGATATCATATCTGTGGATGAATAAAAACTGCTATGCTACCTTTGCCAGACCGTGGTTTGTCATTCGGATCTATGGCCAGTAATCCGAGCTACCGGATACTGAGGTGGACGGAGTTGTGATCCTGAGTTATGCTTGACACACATAACTAAAACGAATTTCACATTAGTACGTTGTCGAATCCAATCTATGAAATGTTCGTCAAAGCGCGCGTACCGGACCAAATATTGAGGAGTTGAGCAGACCGGGTGCAGGATTATAAATCCAATCTCGTTAAGCAGGGCCACTCCGTTTGCATTAAAACAAACCCCAAAAATCGGGCTCCCCATGCCGCCTGTGAACCTCCATAGTAGCTTCAGGAGGGGAGGAAGGGTTGGGTGCACTATATAAGGCCGAGAATCGTTCGTTAAATCGTCGATCATCGTTCGCAAAGGCGTCGACGGCAAGCGCAAATATCTATCCGTAACGTAAACCTCGGAAGATACCTTGAAACGTCACTCTGAAATACGATACGCAATTCATGGGGGCTACATCCTAAGAACTGTAGGGCTGCGTAAGTTCCTTAAAGGACTGCATGCCTAAGGTGAGGGTTTAAAGTGGACTCAGTTTCCCCCAATATCCTAAAAACACCTTGAGGGACGCCTCATCGGTGCAAGAAGACTGGTACCAGCACAACAACAAAGACATCAAAGACATATACAAAGGTATGCACCCTATATTGTGAGGTCACAACTCTTTTAAGAGGGGAGATCTGTCAGGGTTATGACCGATGACATATGTGTCATACATGTCATACCATGTCATGTCGTGTCATGTCATATGTTATAATGACATACAATCGTCAGTACGGTCGACTGTGACATGAACAATCATCATTTCTGTCATCCACTTAAGGTGAGTGACACCTGTCATCGAAAGGCCAGGTACTGGCATTGAGATGGCGAAGCAAGATGAGTCTTGAAGAACCGAAGTGTTCAGAGAAGACGATGTCTTCGCTTCTAGCATGAAAGGAACAGCATGCGGGTATCACATGGCTTATTCGATCAACCGATACAGTTGTTCACCCAATGCCATCGGGTTCACAACCCAATTGTGGTAGCACTTGAGAAGTGCGATGGCATTGCGGTATATGAGGTAGCATTGAGCTACAGCAACACTTCTGGAGAAGCGTCTGCACTCATACCCACATATACTCTGCGCGTGCTGTTATCGTTCAATAATAGCCGTGCTATCATATCGCTCACATAGCGATCCCTAAGAGGGACTTCTTATCAGGAAGATATCCAAAACCCTAGTAGCACATCTGCTGAAATTGCGGGACTGCGATTCTTACTCACAGAACAGAAAGAGAAACTCCTCAAATCCATGACTCCAATGGTACATGCCATTGACTCCATGGCCGCAATATCTGCTGTAACAAAGGATGGCAGATCCATGAGTGCCCGGGACAAATTACGTGAAGCTAATCGCAGAGATGTGCAGGCTGTCCGCCTACTGTTAGAAGAACTTGGCTTCTACAGTGAAGGAGACCACAGTAAAATCATCCTTAAATGGATCAGGGGTCATAATAATGACAAAGTCCATGACAGAGTGGACCGTACTGCCAAAAGAGCCTCATTCAGAGGGGGTTGCTCAGACATCTCCCGCTACGACCCTGCCGAGGAACTGCCCTTCTCGTTATTCTTTTTTTGAGGTCCCTATTTTAGGTGATATCCGCAGTCACATTAGAAGAATTCAACGTCTCTCACACTATCATAATTGGAGAACTCTACAGTCTCAAGGGAAGTACTTGAGGATGCTCAACGAGAATAACACCACCCCCACTAAAGATATTTCCAAAATAACACCTAAAGCTTTCACTGCTTCTAGAAGCAGAGAACTCCTGGGTCTCCAAGCCTCTCCAGCACGTTTATTTAAACTGGGGAAAATCGAAACTGAAAACTGCCCCTACTGCCAACAGAATACAAAATGCACCTTCGAACACATCCAACTTGAATGCTCAGGATATAATAATAGTTTGTATAGTCTTAGAACAACCCAAGATGGCGAACTCAGGAAAATCATTGCTGAAGAAATCTCAGAAAAGCCCAAACTACTAAGCCCTGGAAAAGGTACCACATACATCAAAACACAGCCTTCGAAACTTTTTCCACTTGCTGACCTAAGACAGGAAATGAATGAGGAACTATACTTACACGCTCTCCCGGAAGCTAGCATGTACCGACCATCAAGTTCAAAAAATAATACCATTGCTGTGACCGCTAAACCCGAAGTGGACCATGTCACGGGAACAATTAAATATCCCGAACTCCAATATGTCCAAAAGAAAGAGTTTTGGAAACTTTTGGCCTGGCACCGCCTTTCCAACAAAGCAGTCCCATGCTCACTTGCGGAGTACTCGAATAGGGCACACGATATTCATGAAGCACTCAATGCATGCAAGTTTGAATCGGGAGATCCTAAAAACTGCTACGCAATCAGAAGAAGCCTCTTAGATATTTTGGTGGATGACAGAAACCTTGACAAAAACGGTTGTGAACTTTTCTCCAACCCACTAAATGCCCACCCTAGAATTCACTCGAGAAGATGCATACCCACCACAAGAATGAAAAAAGCCCTCAGGCCCTTCTGCCATCATGGGAAAATTGGCTTTGATGGTCTCGCTTGGGATGCCTACGTGGATCCGATAACAGGCATTGGCAGAATCGTTTATGGAAATCCCCCCTTTGATGGGAAAGATAAGGGCAAATCTTCGGCGGTTATGACTACCTTGGAAATGGGACATAAAGCGGCCAACACCGTCCCTGGATTTTCAGGAACATGGATTCTCCCGCTGTCTCCCAAAAACCAAAAAAGATGGTTCGATAAAGGCTTTAAACTTGTTTTCAGATTCCCGCATAACACTATTCCATATATCCCACATGGCTATTGGACGGGTGATGACCCCTACGTTCTTCCAGGTGGTGGATGCTATAAGGACGACTTTCCGGATGTTGTTATCATAGCTATTGACAGTGCACCCAGTGATACTCAACCAGCCTTTGACTGGAGGCCTACACAGAAAAAGATTGCCAGATGGTTCCTTAACGTCCTTCCCAAGTCCAGAGTCACGAAGAAGAGGCTAGAATACACAGGAGTCAGCTCCGATACTTGGAATGAAGTTTTGAACGAAAGCGACGAGGTACTTCCCTCTTCGCTTTGCCCATGGCCCACTGAAGACCCTCCTTATCATCAGAGTGATGTTGAGCCTTATTATGGTGGTCACCACGACACGACAATCGCCAATGCAAATTCCAAGCCCTTCATAAGCACCGCAAATGCACCGCAAAAGCACCGCAAATGCCTTCGTAAGCACCGGAAATGGCCCAAAGTTCTTACACTCATGGGATACCTCCCTCCTCTTTTTGGTATTGTCCTCAACACGATAGGTGTTCCCCGTGGTAAGATTAAACCACTCCTTAAAAAACTTTCAAGAATTTGTAGGCAACACACCAAAAATAGGCGAGACGTGTTTCTGTTAAACACCACCACCACCTTAAACACTGACCCGCATACAGTTGACATCTCGAGCAGTGAAACCATGACAGAAACAGAAGCCGTACAACAATCAAACGACTTTCTTCAAACCCTCCTGCAATAATTTTCAAAAGTCTTGCAATAAAAGATGGTTTCGTGTCCCCAAGGGGGGGCCGTCCCCCCTCCCCTCCCCCGCCACCCCCTCTCCCCCGCCCACCCCGGCCACCTTCCTCAACGTCTCCAAATACCCCCTTAATTCTTCGACTTCCCTCCCCACCGCTCAGATTCAGCCACCCCTCCACTCACCCGGCCATGGCTGCTTCTCCATCTTCTAGAGTTTTTTATTGCCGAGCACATAGCTTTTTCTCTAGATGTCGCCCTGCTGAAAAGTGGGCTGAGTGACAAGAAGTGAGAAATATATATATAAGGATATATATATGTCGGGCGCTGAGGAGCGGAACAGTCTCGCAGGGGCAGGTGCTCTCGGATACTAAGATGGTATAAAATACTTAGGTGAGTGTTTTATGGCACACGGCTAACTGTGACAACGGACACTGGTGACATCTCGGGCTGAGGGGTGACAGACAGGAGACCCACTGTGCCCCCCCCTTACAGCGGGGGTGGCAAGATTGGGCTCCCCGTGACACCACCTCACCCCGTGGGGTTGAGGTGTCACCAGGCAAAGAGGCAGGAGCACTGCAGGGTCTAGGAGCCACACCGGCTCGGGCAATCCGGCATGCGCCATCCCAAAGTGCTAGAAAGTCCATTGCTAAGCTAATCTAAAGAACTCAGGTCCCTCGAGGATCATCACACACCGTGCAGGCATGGAGAAGGGTCAATGCTGAGCTGTGCTTTGTTGTCGGAATCTCGCTGGCGGCGGCGTCACCCTCGATCGCATGCGTCAAGCGCCAGTGAGGCAATACTCACCCCTACAACGTTCAACCAACGCCGGTGCGATGCCAGAGCCAAAAGCGGCCCGGCACCACCAGAGCGGATGCGTCAACGAAGAGGGGGCAGGCGGGTGGAAGGTGAAAAATGCGGCGTGCCCCCACTCCGCCGCCAATGAGCGCGCAAGCAGAGGGGAGAATCGGTGGGGTTGGTGTTGTAACACCACCGCACACCACCACACAGTGGCCAAGGGGCACGAAGGGTGGAGCGGAGAGCGGAGGATGCTGCGGACGCAACTCGTCGTGCTCAGAGTTGTCGTCATCGGCGAAGGCGATAGACTCGATGTTGATGTCTGGTGCATAAGCACCACCAGACACCACCAGACCATAGCCAGGTGCAGGATGCCGTCGATGGACTCGAAAAGATGCCAACGCCGAATGAACAGTTGGCATGCGCGCATTCTGGCGGTCAGCGGACATGGTGGCTGACCGTTGGCTGGAGAATTCCGCGAACGCGAAGTTAGGGTTCCCAAGCGAAGACATAACTTTCTGAAAAATGAACCAAATCCAGCGATGGATGGGTCAAATTGGAGTAGATTCTGACGAGGAAGACGCCGGTGACGACAAACAAGTCGTGCGGCAAGCCAGTTGTCCTGCAGGAGCGGTGCTGCTGTCCAGAAAGGTGAGGGCGCGTTTGGGTGCGTGTCGAAAACGTAACTCTTCGTAAAATTAACCAAATCGGGCGATGTAAAAGCCAAATTGGGGTGAAATTCGACGAGGAAAACGGCGGTGAGGTCAAAAATAACGTGCGGTAAGCCAGTTTTGCCACAGTTCGGGCGCTGCTGTCCAGAGTGTAGGGCACGTAGTTGGGAATGGTCGGAAATGCGTAAAAACGGCATGGCACAATTGTAGCCCAATTTGCTTACGGTTGGATGATAAATTCTGGTCGCGGCCGCGATCTTCAACGGTGGCCGGGGTCGGGATATAGTTGCCGTCGTGAGGACTAAACAGCTGCCGTCGGTTGCGGCGAAATTGCTGGAAGTGACGCCCCGACTGTCATTCATATAGTTAGGGTGTATGACTGTCACCGGTCCCGGAACCCTAGACCCCGAACATATAACGGGAAGACTCGGTATTCTGCTTATCCGTTTATCTATTCTGATTACCACACACCGAATATACAGTCAAGCTGATATATTCAGCAGGTTTGGTACCACGCACGCTTAATTTTACACTGCGACTTTGGCCATGATTGGCTAAACACCGACGCTTGAGATGGGGTGAGGAACCCGCGCTAGAGAGGTTTTCGGTACGGGCGGTATGGCTCAGTTTCAGCAGCGCGGTTGATTGGAAATGAGTGGGGTGCGCATTACGGCAACTTGATTTCGTGCAGTATCGTTGGGCTGGATGTTGTTGCTTCTGGTCGCTTGCACACCGTTCGAGGTTGATCGCGTCCTTTCGTCCCACACGACCGCGTGCAATTTGCTGTTTCCCCGATTTATCCTCGACGACCCGCCGCAACTCGCAAGCCGTCGCCCACGCCGTTGACCTCACCTGGCATTGTTCACCTCACCCTATCTCTACGGTCACTTCATCATGGGTACTTCTACGAGATCACACACCGCGGCCGCACGCCGCTCACTAGTTACAATTTTCGACGATGCCGCAGCTCGACATGCAACCACACCAGCCACTCCTACAGTTGCGGCTGCGCCAACTGCCCAGTCGGCAGGGGCACTGTTCCTCGACGCGGTCAAGCGTCTGGCGAGGGAATCCTTCGACGAGCGCGCCGCCAAGCTAGTCATCAAGAAGGTATACGACGACAAACATGGACGTTTTGATGGTACGGAATCAAACGTCAGCTCTGTTTTCGCCCGTCTGGTACTGGCATTACGGGTCATTTTCGTCACTGAGGAGTCCGCGTTTCCCTCTTTGTTCGACCTGGAGGATGCCACCCTGCCCGTGCGCGCTGAGGCGAACAAGCTTTTATTTTCGACACTGGAATTTATCGTTGCTCCGGTGTCACCCGCGGCAGACTGGATGGAGTCTTCGGCGGAGGCACATCCGTTCGATGGGAAGCGGGTGTTGCTGGAGATCGCCAGGATGCTTCTGGACTCCGGCGGACCCTTCCAGGGCACCGCGGACCTTCTGGCCATCAAGATCGACCAGTTCGACCCGTCGCTGGCTATCGCCGCCTTCAACGCCGCTCTTCGGTCCGCTCGACGGAAGAGCACCCTCGACGACATGGAGGTCAAGTCCTTGTTCATCAAGTCCCTCGACCCGGTTTTCTACGCCCCGGTCGTCAACCGGCTCCTGTTGCACGACCAACGTGCGGCGGAGTCCCTTGCCACCATTCAGCGATGGACGCGTGAGTGCTACGCGCAAAATGGGGCGGATTCGCACGTCCCGCCTGCTACGCGCACATTCTCCGCCCTCACCCTGGCTGGGCAGAACAACGACGAGGACTACAAGACCGTCTTCAGCGAGCTCCGCGACCAGCTCTACGACGTGAAGAAGGAGATCAAGACCCTCCACAACCGTCTCGACGACACGAAGGGCTACACGCCCCGCAACGACAAGAAGAACACCATCGGACGCGGTGGACATGGTGACGGCTTCCGCTTTGCGGCGAAGCCCCTCCCCGAGCATGGCAACTTCCCGCAGAACTTCCGTGGGAGGTCTTCGGGGAAAGTGGCTTTCCACAAGCCCACCGGTACGTTCGTTCCGTTGTGCCGACACCCGGCATGCTCCGCTACGGCGGAGAAGCATTGGCATCGAGACTGCCCGAACGGCGGGCCACGCGGCCATGTTGGCGCACACAGTTTCAGCATTGCGGACAGCGAGAACGACGTGCTCGCCACGCTGTTCCAGAACGCCGTGGACGACAACGACGCCGCCCGATTCGACGCCGTTTGCTACATTGCGGACGGCAAGCCGGAGCTCTACGACACCGTCTCCGCCTTCTCCTTCGCTGCCGCCGAGGAGCAGGCGCCCGACACCATCGACGAGTACCTGGGGTACCGCCAGCCCGCTGACACCCGCCTCGGGGTTTGCGCGGTTGGTGGTGCTACAAACATCAACAGCTTCAAGGTCCATGCGGAGGTCCCTGACGACGCTCCGATCGTGCCACCACCACCGGCACCGCCCTCCGCTCCGCAGTCGGTGGTGTCCGCCGAGGGGATGTACCCCATCAGCGCACTACACGCGCACGAGCCGCACGCGACCTTCATGGACAAGTTCGCGTTCAACTTGGACATCGCGGGAACGGAGCCGACCCTTGCCATGCACCACATGGGCCCCGTCGCGCCCGTGGACTCCGTCTCCGTAACGACGGACGACTCCGAGGATGACGGCGAGTGTCTTCCGCCACCGAGACAGGCCTTGGGATGCGGCAGGCCGCCAAAGAATGGGTTTCGGGTTCTCTGCCCTCACATCTCTCGCAGTCTGCCTGATGTTTGTTGTTTGTGCAACTGCCGCGCCTTCGCGTGATCGCTCCGCGCCAACATCTTCAGCAACAGGGCGCATCGGCGACGAGGTCGGTGGTGCTGGTGTGCTGACGCCCGCAGCCATCCCGCCGGATCTCTACTGGCAACCGGAGGGCTGGTACCACAACTGGTACCGAGCTACGTACGGGTACGGGTGGACGTGGCTCCCGGCCCCCCCGCAGCCACCTGAGGCAGCTCCGATTGTTACCGAGCCGCCCTCGCCGGGTGGTGCTCCGCCATCGCCGGACTACGAGCCACCCGCCTGGGGCGGTGGAATCGGAGATGAACTTTCTTCGTCAATTCAGCACAGGACCGAACTGGTTGCACCCGGTGCAACTACCTGCAACGACATCGGCACGATCTTCAATTCCCTCAATTTGCTCTACGCATGATTTGACAAACAGTGGTACCAGCTCTCCTGGGCGCTGTAACAGTGGCACCGGCTCTCCCGGGCACTCTCGACGTGGCTAGAGTTGACGAGATCGAGATTAGCCTGCCTCCAGACTGTTATGCTGTTGGTTCAGGTTGCCCCAAGATGGGCTTAATTTAGGGTTTTAACTGTATCTGTACTCTGCAGTATGCCAACTGACTGCTAGTTTCAGGAGTTACCCTGCCAGAAAGGACAGGTTCTCCTGTAGGATGCTTATTTCCACCGAAGCTGAGTAGGTGTTTGTTTCAGTTCCGTGACCACCTAGTTTGCCAGTCACCACCCTAGGTGGTGTGCTGGAAGTGACGCCCCGACTGTCATTCCTATAGTTAGGGTGTATGACTGTCACCGGTCCCGGAACCCTAGACCCCGAACATATAACGGGAAGACTCGGTATTCTGCTTATCCGTTTATCTATTCCGATTATCACACACCGAATATACAGTCAAGCTGATATATTCAGCAGAAATGTGTAAAAGCAATAGGGCACAACTATAGCCCAAATTGCTTACGGTTTGGTGACAAAATTTGGACGCGGCCGCGATCTTCAAAGGTGGCCGAGGTCGAGATGTAGTTGCTGTCGGCGACGTGCGACAGCTGCCGGCGCGACGTGCGGCGGTTTTCAAGGAGTTTCGACGTGCCCTCCAGGGATCAAAAGTAATCAACGAACACCCACAAGTGGTGGCCGATAACCTGACAAGAAGTGAGAAATATATATATAAGCCGGGATATATATATATGTCGGGCGCTGAGGAGCGGAACAGTCTCGCAGGGGCAGGTGCTCTCGGATACTAAGATGGTATAAAATACTTAGGTGAGTGTTTTATGGCACACGGCTAACTGTGACAACGGACACTGGTGACATCTCGGGCTGAGGGGTGACAGACAGGAGACCCACTGTGCCCCCCCCTTACAGTGGGGGGGGGCAAGATTGGGTTCCCCG
>LGRX02006634.1:0-21662 GCA_001247695.2 Cymbomonas tetramitiformis
CGGTGAGAACCTGTATAATCCATCCCCCAGAGCAGTGGCTCTAGCCTCGGCATAGCCAGGCGACAGGTGAGAACCTGTATAATCCATCCACCAGAGCAGTGGCTCTAGCCTCGGCATAGCCAGGCGACAGGTGAGAACCTGTATAATCCATCCACCAGAGCAGTGGCTCTAGCCTCGGCATAGCCAGGCGCCAGGTGAGAACCTGGATAATCCATCCAACAGAGCGGTGGCTCTAGCCTCGGCATAGCCAGGCGGCAGTTGGAGATCTGGATAAAAGCTCTGCGCATCCGAGGAGGCGGTAGGGGTTTAAAACCTTTCCTCCGGGCCGGCATCCCGAGAACTGTCAGGTAATTGGCAAACCTATTGTCATCACCTGTAAGTGTACCGTGTTGGAAGGTTTGAAACGTTGAGCGTGGTAATGGATGTGAGATCTCGAGCCTTGGGGGAGCCTGGTAGTGCAGATGGCAGACCGGTGAGAGGCCGACCCTTGTGCTTAAGAGGTCGATCTCCTTATTGCGGTGTGTCTTGGGAAGTGTAATGTCATCCCAGACAACAGGCGGCTGAGACCTGTATAATCATTCAGAGCAACAGTAGAAGATCTGTATAAAAACTTTACTGGTCCGACGTGGTCAGCGTGGACGTGACCTTCCCTAAGGGGGGGAGTTGTGCTAGGAGGCAAGCACAAGAGCAAGAAAAACGGCTAAGTACAAAACGCAAGAGTACTCAGTACGGAGTACAGTAGGACCGATCAGAATGATGTTGATGTGAGGTGCCTAGCCTGTTGTACGGAGTACTCAGTACAGTTGAGTTATGGAGAGAGTTCCTGAATGCATAAGAACTCTAAGTGTAACCAGTTTCGGAGATGAGAACTGAACTGAGAATTGTAAGCCGTAACCGCTGTATATTGTGTATTGAAAGCATGCACTTGAAAGCAAAAGCATAACTTGAAGGATTTACGAAACCGAAGTCCGATAGTTGAACTATATAGATTTACGAAACCGAAGTCTTATAGTTGACCAAGCGTAATCATACCTCGTGCGGTCGTTTAATAAGTGTAGATAGAATAAGTCCGAAAGTGTAAAGAAGAGAAGAAACTGGAGTGGTAGCCTCCTACAGAAATTAACATCGAACCCTGCGTATTGCAGGGCATATAATCGGTTGGGAAATGTGATATTGATCGATATTGATATTTGTACATCTCTAATCGATTGATACTAATATTCCGAGGCCCTACATAAATCGATATTGATATTTACACAAGGCGCCTCGATTGATATTGATATTATGCGGGTGTGAACCGACATATCGCGATATATCGATGTCCTATCGATGTTTTGCTGCACGCAAATAAAGACATGAAGAAGGGATGAACTTTGTAAGTACATAACAACTATGACCGATAACCAACCAAGTACAATTGAAGGTGCAATATCACTACGCGAATATCAATGTCCAACTACGACTCACGAACTCGGGCACATCATTAGCAATTGCCCAGTCAAGGCGTCAAGCACGACTGCAACTCTACGTGTCGTGGCTATTATAAGTATGTCCATGGTTGAGCCACGATGAAGGCACTCGGATGTATTTTTTGACGACGTACTCCACTAAGTCACTGGCATCAAGAGACTACGGAGTCCGTTTCACCAAATATTTGCCCTGAGCTTTGAGGATGACTCCAGAGTTGCTCGCCCATTTAGGGCCACGTCCACGTTAACCACCCATCGCACGAATCAGAATGTTTGAATAATGCATTGCATCAGCGTGCATCTTGGGCCTTCCTAGGATTTTTCAAAATTTTCTTCAAAATATGGGTGGCAAATTGCCGAATCAAAATTTTGAAAATTTTGGGGAAATATTGGTGCTCCGCGGAGAGATTTCGGAAAATCTGCCCGGCGAGGCGGAAATTTTGACATATTTTTACCGACGCGTGTATTGTGACGCTGTCACTCGACTGTGCCGGCTCAACTGTGGGTTGAAACATTCGAGTTTGTTGAAACCCAAACTGTCCCAACGAAGACACCGTCATACATCAACATGAACATGACTTCTCTTGTCGAGGACTACTCTTCACTTTCTGATTCAGATGTTGAGAAATCTCCCACTGCCACGCTTCGCCCAGTCCACTTCATCAGGAGACCTTTAGTTTGCATATTGTTTTGTAGGCACTTATCATAGTCTCACTTGTTGCATTATCACAATTCACCCAAAAAGCCCTTCGTATAAGAATCACTTATTTCCCGTGGTTTCACTTACTAAAACATTCTCAATCAACGCCAGCTATTTTGTGATTATGCGATGATAATGTGTGCATGTTATTCATATAATCAGCTATTATCAAATATCCGACTGTTATCAAACGAATAATCAGTTGTTATTTAAATCAGTAGCATAACTACTTGCTCCACCGCGCATCAGCTGTGGTCGAATGACCTTCTGTGTCGAGCTCCCATGGTACCACTAAGAAATAAATGTCCCGAGCCTCCCGACCGACTCATTGAGCACCGTACGGCCTTGGAAAAGCACTAATAGAGGTCGAAAAAATTCAGGGAAAATTTAGGGAGCTCCGGAAAACAGGCAACAAAATATAGGTGCCAACCCGAAAATGACCGAAAAAAATATAGGCGATTTTAAGAAAAATCCTGCGTGGGATCGGGCAACGTGCATCATTTGTGCTTTCCTTGGTTGACTTGGTCGAGGGGTGACTTGTGTCGAGGGGGGCTATTCCAATGATTGATCGTATTTAGCTACCTCCTGGATCCGAGCCAACTTTCAGCCTAAGTATGGCTTAGGAGACATTCATGGATTCGATTAACTTTCAAGTTTTTGATATATCGATATCGAAATTTTGAAATCGATATCCCAAATCCAAATTTCATATTTATCGATATTGATATCTTACCTTGGCATATATTGCTGGATATGTGACATCTCGACAGTGTCATCGTCTACAGAGTCATCGCCGATATGGTTCGACTACTATGATCACTGCACTGTCATCTACGACATCTCCTTATTCGACTTCGGATGTCGGAGACAGCTTGCTTGCATGTGGCACATCCATCCTTGACATCTCAAGGCGCTGTCACACGCATCACTCAGCGGAAGCTATTACACTCGTATTATCCCGTGTAATGCTTCACGATTTCACGGTTGACATTCAGTTCTGCTTGACTTGCTCGTAGTGCTTCACTGTGTGTTTGTTCTCGCAGGTTACGGGGCCCACCACGCTTCCACGCTGCGCGGTATATCGATCGATACTGACAATTCCGATATTTTACTAGAATATCACTAACGAGCAACTGCTGTGATACTCTACGAACACGGAACGTGTTGGGTGAAAAGCTCAAGATGTGATAACACAACAAATAGATATACTGTGTTCGGACTAGCTAGAGCTATGACCTGTCATACTGTGACAGTGGTCATATCTCAGTATACCCCCCATTGTGAGGAGGACACCGAGCTAAAAACAAACAAGTGTTCTCCGAACAATGTCACACAGTCCGAACTAATCATGCAAACTAGTACCCCCTCTGTGGGGTGGCAATAATGAATACTACAAACTCAATATACAGTCCGTCTCAGCTCTGCCGGTAGTGTCTGGCACGGCAAAGTAACCTCAAATCTAGAGATCATCCAAGCCCGCCGGTGACGTGAAGTGCAGGCAAAATCAACAGGAAGTAGCCGCAACGAAACAAAGCAAAGGAAGTGACCGGCACGGGTAGAGCGGACACACATAGCCCTCAAACCCAGGCCGCGATCAAAGAATGCCGTCGTGGATGCAAGCTGCTACCAATATCTAGAGCCGCACACGACTGGTGACCAACGCAAGAAAATGATCCGTAGCAATATATATATATATATATATATATGTATATGTATATGTATATACATCGGCCGCGCACACTGTGTGGCTAACAACTGAGATAGAGAGCACGACAAAGAAACATATAGTAAGCACCCTGCTGAAGAATGTAATCCCACGTAGTAAAAAGAAAGGTAAAATTCTGACCGATCGAATTTTGCGAATGTAAATAAAAACCGGCTGCACCACGAAGGTCACCGGAGGTAGCCGCGAAACAAAGCTACCTAGTAAATACGTCTTCTCATCCCACGAATAATAGAAGCATACAATTCCAAGAAATCTAAAACAGATTGCTGCCAAGGCAGAAAGTCTGGGACAAGATTCCCGTCGTCGTCAACGAGCTCAAAATACCGCTCCTCCTCAATAGCGCAGAACTCGTCGATGAAATAATCATGCCATGCATCTGACCAGTAGAAACGGCCATCCGGGGCACACCTCTGCAAGGAATGCCGCGAATGACCAACGTAGAAAGAACGTGGTCGTGGTGCTGGCTCGCCACCCCCAAGAGCGTAGGAGGCGTCACCAGAATAAGAAGAAGAAGACCGCCCATGGACGCCCGAATAATGCATGCCAGGAGCCGTGGCCCCCTCATCAACAATCAAGCAAACTCCAGACGATAGTACCCCCTGTTGCGGCGCTGGGTCAACCGCAGGAGGCAGGGAAACGTACTTCGCCACTTCAACAATTTTCGGGACCTCAATAACTTTGTCCACATAAATAATCTGCGGTTGCAAGCGCCCTAGCGCCTCCACTAATCACTAGTCGCTGGCATGACCGCTGGACCTAGAAGTTCAGTCTGCGAAGAATAATGACGGACGGGAAAATCCACGGCCTCAGGGGAGGCACGCAAACAAGCGCCTTCAAGATACACAGAGTCCGAAAATATGGTACCTCACAATCGAAAAATATTTCCTCTTCCAATGAAAAATTGACAACACCAGAAGCCAGAAAATCAGTCTGCGAAGAGGCGTGGAAACAAGGCGAACACAGAGTCTGAGAGCTCGCCACTACCTGAGAGATCTGAGGAAGCAAAGAACAAGTGTCGATGCCCAAGACACTCTCAGTCTGCGAATAAGAATCTCGAAACATGGAACCAGGAAGGTGGCCACAAGGCTCAGCGGAATCGGATCTCTCAACAACCAAATGTAATAAAATAACCGCCTGTGATGATTCAAAATTCCGTAGCGAAACCAAGCGCCTAGCCAACGCTCTAAGCTCAACCCTGTTCAGAGACTCCAACTTTTCCATCTGTGCTTCTACTCTCGAGCACATTCTACTATACTCAACCTGCGACATAGCGCCAGGCGACGCCGAGGTCCATCTAGATGCCGCAACACGCCCCATAGGGAAAGACGCACGTGGTAGGGGCCACTGCTCGAAAGACGGAAGCGAGAGCAGCAGCCCCACCTCTCACCTCAACACGCTCTCAGAAAAAATACACAGCTAGCGTAAGATAGAGCACATAACCTACTAGAATATCACTAACGAGCAACTGCTGTGATACTCTACGAACACGGAACGTGTTGGGTGAAAAGCTCAAGATGTGATAACACAACAAATAGATATACTGCGTTCGGACTAGCTAGAGCTATGACCTGTCATACTGTGACAGTGGTCATATCTCAGTATATTTCAAATTTCCATATGTCGATCGCGATATTGATATCCCGATATATCGATCGATATATCAAAATATCGGCCCAACCGATTATATCTTTATATGCCTTGGCGTATTGTATATGGTATGTCATCATATGATGTCGTCAAATGTAACGCAGAATTGCATTGAAACCCATCATATCAAGCATGCGCATGCACATGATGATGCTCCTTGGTTTAATAGTACCAAGTAGGTACCAACAATCTGAGGATCTGCGGCTCACGCGTTATTCACATTTTCAGAAATCTCGAGGGAGCAACTTCCGCCCTATGCGGGAGTATGCGTTTTCACTCGAAGGGGATTCGTTCACGGCCACCAAATTCGCCGCCGTAACTTTCGCCTCGTTAATGAATTAGGTACAGTTTTGGAATGCTGAGACTCTTGCGCATCGATTGAACTCATCTGATATACCCCACGAGCGAGCGGGGTATAGCGGATGCTCGATTAAGCGTTCGGAGGGTTGAGCGAGTCAAATCACACTCCATTCTAAGATTTGCCCGGTTAGTTCTTGTTACCAGGCAACAACTAACAACTGAGCAGCAAGGATCTGCCAGTATGCTTGCTTGGACGGATACCGGTAGGTCCGGAAAGACCCGTCAGCGAAAATGAAAATTTGCGGAAAAATCAGCCCAAACCCTGAATTTCCGGTGGCGCGGCTGGCTTGCATTTCAGGGGCCGATTTGTATCAGTGACACAGTGTCGATGTCACCGAATTTGCCAATTTCAGATGACCGATTGTGACACGGTTCACCATCACCACTAACGTTGACGTCCCACCCAACACCCACCGCCAGCGTTGTTGGTAGTTCGTACTGTAGTAAACGGGGCCCGCCAGAAAAAAATATGTGCCGTCTGCTGGATCTGACACACAGGTAGTAACCCGTCTATCACTCGTAGATCAGATTTCAGGGTTTAGGGTTTATGATTGTCATATCAGTCATCAGTCACAGTACCGTTAGCTAGCTGACGTGTAGCACGCGAACCTGGAACACCCCCCACTCTTAAGTGCATAATTTCATATATTTCATCACATTGGGTATTGAATGGTATTCCATATAAGAGAAGTGTTGTCCAAAGTGTTCCAAACCCTTTAGAGTTCGAAATATGCCATTTGAAGCGAGCGGGTGCGCATACCGATGAAATGCCATGCTGGACACGCTTACATTTCTTGGGTGTTGTGCATGCGGTGCAAGTAGAATACGATAGTATATGTAAAGAGATTTTAGATGTGAAAACGTGTTGAATGCATTCATAAATAATGAAGACTAAATAACACGCTTGATTTTTAGGGTTTTTATTGGCGGGGCCCCTTCTTAGGGGGGATATGGGTGAAAACTCCACAGATTTAGTGTCACCACTCCACATGGTGCTTCACTCCACATTTTCGTGTCACGACTCCACACGCATGACATTGACGTCATTCGCGAATGGCCCGTGAGTCATATGCGTCGACCTCTTTGGACATAATGAGCCGCAGTTGAGAATTTTTCAAATACCGTTTACAATATACTTCAACCTCAAGTATTTAGAATATCATCATGGTGAAAAATATCAAGAAACCCGCTATGCAAACTAACAAGCTCTCTTCGTATTTTTTGCCTTTACCGATTAGTAAAACGCGTGAGTATTTTGTCTCTACACAGTACCCGGCGTCAAGTCTTACGGCCAAACACAAAGGAAAACTGCCGACTCCAACTCGCCGCAATATTCACAACGATATTTGTCAGCTTCACTACGTCGTCGGTTGCGAACCCGACTACGCCTATGTGATAACTCACTTCTCACAACCGCAATATCTTATTTTGTACCAGGCACACTCCTGATAACTTAAACATATTTCTTTCTTTATTTTTCTTCCTTTTCTTTTATCTTCTTTCTTTTCTTTTTATGTTTTCTGCTGTTTTTGGTGTGTAATATTAACTTCACAGTCTTATATTCCACTGTTTTATTGCATGACAAACTCTGGCCTCTAGCCTAGAATTACAATCACTTTTCCGATATAATGTCTGGTCTCAAACCTAATACATCTATATCCTTATGTTCAGTCTTGGCATACAGCCTAATACTAACATGTGAAACTTGTCCTTAATTCATTCTCTTGATCAACACTAACTGAGGTCCACTTTTCCAAGCTTCCCTTTCAACATGTTGCTCTCTAACAATCACTAGTAGGATTCCTGTATTGACATCTGCCATCGACCAATCATGTGCACATATATGCCTGATTCTGGTACTCCTCCACCAATCATCAGGCAGATCACGATATTGTCATTGCAGATCTTTCTGGAATCCACCAGATCCTCAATATAATTATTGTCATTGCAGATCTTCCCCTGAAATCTGCCTTGCCATCAATTATTTCTTCATACAGCTGTGACCGGCATGCAACAAGGCCCCTGTGGCATGCAACCGCCCGTCACCAGCATGCAACCTGGCATATGTAGCATGCAACCTGGTCTCTGTTGCATGCAACCTGGCCTCTGTGGCATGCAACCAGACATCTGTAGCATGCAACCTGGCCTTTGTAGCATGCAACCTGGCCTCTGTCGCATGCAACCTGGCCCCTGTGGCATGCAACCCGACATCTGTCGCATGCAACCTGGCCTCTGTCGCATGCAACCTGGCCTCTGTGGCATGCAACCAGACATCTGTAGCATGCAACCTGGCCTTTGTAGCATGCAACCTGGCCTCTGTCGCATGCAACCTGGCCCCTGTGGCATGCAACCCGACATCTGTCGCATGCAACCTGGCCTCTGTCGCATGCAACCTGGCCTCTGTGGCATGCAACCCGACATCTGTCGCATGCAACCTGGCCTCTGTGGCATGCAACCTGGCCTCTGTAGCATGCAACCTGACATCTGTAGCATGCAACCTGGCCTCTGTCGCATGCAACCTGGCCTCTGTGGCATGCAACCCGACATCTGTCGCATGCAACCTGGCCTCTGTGGCATGCAACCTGGCCTCTGTAGCATGCAACCTGACATCTGTAGCATGCAACCTGGCCTCCGTGACATGCAACCGGGCCTCTGTAGCATGCAACCCGACATCTGTAGCATGCAACCTGGCCTCCGTGGCATGCAACCGGGCATCTGTAGCATGCAACCAGGCATCTGTGGCATGCAACCAGGCATACGCAGCATGCAACCAGGCATCTGTATCATGCAACCACTCGTCGGCAGCATGCAACCAGATCTCTGTAGCATGCAACCCCGCTGCTCGTACCTCCCGGTACAACTCCTCCCCCCTCAAGAGCGGCCTATCTCCCGATGCCGCTCCCGGTGTCTTCAGGTATCAAGCTCCCCGAATTGAAGATGGTGGAAGAGATGACGCAGTAACGGAGCTGGTACGGGGTACACGGCGTGAGCATCTCGCGCCCCTGGTTGCTGTGAAGACGATGGTCCAAGCTGAGCAGTCTCAGGGTGCCCTCCGGTGGCCCATTTACATGCGCAGGGTGTCCGCGAGGTACACTCCAGCAATGGCGTTGGTGGAGGTGAGCTAGTCCAGATACATGTCGGCTTACGATATCGCTCTCCATACTTACAGTAGGTGCAAAAAAGAGGCTGTGGCAGTTTACGAACCACTGACCGCAACCGCAGTGCATTCGGGTATCTTCCCTCAGGGTTTTCAAGAAACCAGTGCTTGGGCTTCAAGTACTCGATAGCATCCAGGGTGCATTTCACACTCTTGTCTGCTCCTTCCAGATCAGGAGGGCCTCCCGTAGTGCGCGCCTGACTGTACTGGGTGCATGGAGGGCTGGCCCAAATGACATCAAAGAATCCCGGTGGATACTGAGTGGGGTCCCAGTCCTCCATTGATGCGAGATGGTTAGGTTGCCAGCGTGGGTCGTTGTCGAGCGTAACCACCGAGGCAGACGGGAAGCACTTGGCAAACTCCCTTTCCACCGATCCAGTTCCGCTGAACAACACCAAGATTCTCACTGGCCGGGTCTTCCGCTCTTCAAGGTCGGTGATCACCACTAGCTCTCCATTTCCCAAGGTTTCCACCCGCTCCCACGGCAGACAGAAGTCTTCCGGTGGAGAATCCACTTCCGGAACGTCACATGGGTGTTCCATTAGCTGGGATAAGGTGACGCCAAGGTGAACGGGCTGTCGCTGTTGACGTTGCCGTCGGTCATGCTCAGTAGACTTCAGCATGTCCGCCTGCATGCCTAATCGTCGTGCCTCGAACTCCTTGAGCTGCTGATTTTCCCCGCCTCTGTCCATCTTGTCTCTGGAGCGCCACTGGTCGTGAGCTGCCGAGTAGCCCGTCCAGCGTACCTTCCATTCCTCCACAGATTTACCCTTGACCATGCGTACACGATACGCCAGGATTTTGTCCACGTGAGCTTCCGCTTGCCCATCTACCATTACCGGGTCAGGTACGGGCAGTTGTGCTCGAGATGCAAACTCATCCTTGCCGGAGATGTACGGCTTCAGGCGGTGCTGCGCAAACACGTCGTGAATGCGCCAGTGCGGCGGTAGGGCCAGCCGATATGCCACCGGTGCCCCGCGGTCCGCCTCTGCCAGTTCCGCCTGCAAATCGCTGTAGAAGCACTCCACCACGGTCACAGGTCCATGCCAGCGCTTACCGAGCTTTCGGCACAGCGCACGGTCCATCACCTTTTCCGTCAGATGACGAGCTTCGATCCACACCAGATCCCCCACTGCGTACTTATGCTGCTTGTGGCGCCGGTCGAACTGCTCCCGCTGGCGCTGCTGAGCCAACTCAAGGCGGTCACGCGCGTCTCGCAACTGCGACGAAAACTTCGCAGCCATCTCATGGGCGGTACCCACCCCCCCTTTCCGTCGCGCAGAGCCAGGGAGAGTTGCAGCTTCCAGGAAAAGGTCCAATTGAGACATCGGGGACACCCCGTAGCATAGCTCAAAGGGCGTGAACCCGGTGACATCACTGCGCGAGTCGTTGATAGCGAACTCCACGTTCGTCATGTAGAGGTCCCAGTCATCAGGATTTGCACCCACGAACGAGCGCAACATGTCCTCCACCACCCGGTTGGTGTGCTCCGCCTGTCCGTCCGAGCGAGGGTTGTACGGAGTGGTAGAAGCCACCCGTACCCCCATAAGCCTCATTAGCTCACGCCAGAACGAGTCCTGGAATCTGGGGTCACGGTCGCATACAATCTTCATGGGGGCCCCATGCTGCCTCCAGACAACGTCGAAGTAGATGCGGGCCACCGTTTGCGCAGAGCTGTCCCCAAAGTTCATGGGCATAAGGTGCACCATTTTGCTCAGCTTGCACGTGAAGGTGACAAAGGCGTCGTTTCCTTGGGCGGTGAGCGGCAGCCCTGTAACGAAGTCCACGCTCACATCCTGCCAGTTGCGTTGGGGAATAGCGTGCGGATTCAATAATCCATCGGGGTAGGATGCCCGGGGACGAACCGCCTGACATGTAGGGCATGAGGCCACCCATCCCGCCACATCCTCGGAGGCATTCTTCCACCAGAACCTGCGGAGAACTCTCTCCAGTGTCTTCTCCCGGCCAGTGTGGCCTGCAGCGGTGGAGTCGTGGGCATCCTTGAAGACTACTTCTCGCAAAGGGGAGTCCTCGCCGAGAACCAACTGGTACCGTCCTGCGGCTACACGCCATAGCACGTCCCCAACGATACGGAAATCCTTCGTGGCATGGTGCGGGGCCGCAAGGATCTCATCCCGCAGCTGCCGAAGAGGGCCGGCACGTGCATACTCATCGTGCAGGGACTCCAGGAATGTAACGTCTGTGGGGAGGCTCGTAGCATCGCGGGTCTCAGCAGCCTTACCCCGTCGCACTATAGGAGGCGCCACTCGGGGATGCCGTACTCTCGGCAACAGCTGTCGGGTAGGGGGAGCATGTACCACTAGCACGGGCCACGGAAGGTCGTGAAGTACACCGTCAGGAGTCTCGAACAGCTGTGTGGGTACTCCTCGTTCGTCATGGGTAGGTATCACTTCCACCAGCCTCATACCAGCCATTCTGAAGAGCCGCCTCCATTGAGGCATGCGGGCCTGGATGTCCGGTAGAAGGAACACTGCCGAGGTATGTGCGGGGTCTTGCCGCCATTCGTCCACATACTTACGCAACACCGCCTCGATGGAGATATGACTGCTGGAGTATGGGGGGTTGCACCAGACGTGCTTTCCCCGCCACTGTTGTTGCAGACAATCAGTCCAGTAGGCGTCCACTTGGCGGTTCCGTCCACCCAGGTCACAACACGCGTCGACGTCGAAGCTGCCGAACTGTCGTTGGAGGCGCTCAAAGACCTCCTTGCGCACCTTCCAGTCTTGCCGATCGGCTGGGGGCTTGGCGGTTCGACTAGACGGCCGAGCTGGCTGCTTAGGATTTCGAGAATCCGTAGCAGGCCGTGTCGAGGTTTTCGGCGTGACGGAAGGAGTCGTCGTAGCAATGGGTTGTCGCAGCCGAGCACTACGACGCAATACCGGGGTGGTTCCCGGGGTGCTCGTTTCCTGCCGGTGCTTTCCAGATTCGGACATATCAGCGAAGTAGTCGGCGGGAGCTCGCAGCATTAGTTGTGCTTCAGGCTGCATGCTGCATGTTGCATGCTCAGCTGGGCGTGTTGCATGCTCAGCCGGGCAGGTTGCATGCGAAGCTGAGCTGGTTGCATGCTCAGCAAGGCATGCTGCATGCTCAGGCGAGCTGATTGGGTGCTCAGACGAGCGTGTTGCATGCTCAGCGGGGCAGGTTGCATGCGAAGCTGAGCTGGTTGCATGCGGAGCTGAGCTGGTTGCATGCGAAGCTGAGCTGGTTGCATGCTCAGCAAGGCATGCTGCATGCTCAGCAAGGCGTGCTGCATGCTCAGGCGAGCTGGTTGCATGCTCAGGCAAGCGTGTTGCATGCTCAGCTGGGCAGGTTGCATGCAAAGCTGAGCTGGTTGCATGCTCAGCAAGGCATGCTGCATGCTCAGGCGAGCTGGTTGCATGCTCAGGCAAGCGTGTTGCATGCTCAGCTGGGCAGGTTGCATGCGAAGCTGAGCTGGTTGCATGCTCAGTAAGGCATGCTGCATGCCAGGGCGCGCTGCCAGCCTGGAGCAGGCTCACCAGGGCTCGCTCCGCCACCTGAAGCGTCTCCACGCCATCCATCCATGACTCCATGGTGGCCACCCATCCTGGTACAGGGGGTGGCGGGTGGTCTTCAAAGATCTCCTCGACATCCAGCACGGAGAGCGGGTCCTTGGGGAGGTCCGTCTCCTTGTCTACAACACCGGCCTCCTTGAGCCCATCCCGCGGGTCCTTGGTCACGTAGTCAGGTCGGCGGGATAGCGCATCGGGGACCAGAAGGAGGGCTCCCTTGACGTACTCCATTCGTGGGACACCGACTTCCACCAGGTCCATGTACCACCGTGCCTGTCGTCGGCTAAGCTCTCGTCCCGGGGACATTAGCCATTCCAGGGGGCGATGGTCACCTTGTAGCCGGAAGTCGGAGGAGAACAGGTAGTGCCTCCAGGTGACGGTGGTGCAATGGTGCAACGCACAGAGCTCCCTTTCGCCGGTGTGGTAATTCTGCTCCGCTGCAGAAAACTGCCGACTATCGTAGGCGATCACCCTCATACCGTCCCCCGTATCTTGCATGAGTACGCCTCCCAAAGCAACTCCGCTTGCGTCCGTTTGTACCAAAAACGGCGCTGACCCATCCGCGGCTGCCTTCATGTCGGGCAATGCCAATACTGGGGCTGAGGAGAGAGCGGTCTTCAGCTCGTCGAAGGCCCATTGTTGGAGTTCTCCCCACTGCCACGGTACGTCGGTCTTGGTGAGCGAGGTCAAGGGTTGGGCAATCTCCGAGAACCGGTGCACAAACCGGCGGTAGTACCCCGCTAGTCCAAGGAACTGTCTGACGTGGGTTACCGTCTCCAGCTTCGGCCAGTCCTTGATGGAGGACACCTTGTCATGCTGAGGTTGGCATCCTTCGGCGGATAGAGTGTGGCCCAAGAACCGTAGAGACTCCTTCAGCATCTGCGCCTTGGATGCCTTCAGGTATACCCCTTTTTCTCGACAAGTGTCCAAGAACTGACGTACGTGGTCGTAATGTTCTTCCACCGTGCGTGAGAAGACCACCACATCGTCGATGAAAATCCGTACAAAGGGGAGATGACCAAGTGCACGCTGCATTCGCCGCTGATACTGAGATGGAGAGTTCTGCAGGCCCTGGGGCATCACCAACCATTCGTAGGCCCCCATCTGGGTGGTGAACGCGGTCTTCTCCACGTCCTCCTCGGCCATTGGCACTTGCCAGAATCCGTCCACCGCGTCAAAGGAGGAGAAGAACGCTGCCCCTTGCATCTCGTCAAACATCAGTTGGATGTCCGGTAGTGGATACCGGTCCCGCACCGTCTGCTGATTCAATTGTCGGTAATCCACCACCAGACGCAATGTCTTCGGATCACCAGGCTTGGGTACCATCAGACATGGGGCGGCATACGGGCTTGACGACGGCCGGATGTAACCCTTCTTCATGAGCTGCTCGATGCGTTCACGTAACTGGCGTAGCTCTTCAGCGGTCATCTTGTATGGACGCCTACATGGTGGTCCACCCTCCGCGTCCGGCTTGCGATCGATGCGGGCCTTGTCCTCCTCAGTGCGACGCAACTTGGAGGCCTCCGGTAGAGCTGCACACAGGGTATCTAGATACTTCTCAAAGAAGGCGTCAAAGCGCTGCTTCCACGTGCTGCTTACCGGTGCATCTCGAGTATCTTGACGGGGTCCTTCCTTCTCCACGGGGGTGTGAGGTGGCGGTATTTCAGCAGCGGTAGCCGCAAAAGCTGCCTCATGGTCGTTCCCGCGCGCGGCCATCATGAGCCACTGAGGTTGTGACTCTTCATCCCCGGCCAGGCGCCTGGTCTCGGCGTGGATGAGGTGCTGCTTCAGCTGCGCTGCCGTCAAGAATACCTCATCGATCAGCCCCGCGCCTTGGGCCTTGCCCTGACCCACCCCCGGACTACAGCCCGCGAGTGTCACCCGTTGCTGTCCTCCACCATTTGCTCGCGTGTTGAAGGATACGGAACCGTGACCGGCATAATCCAACGTGACCGGGGAGAGACTGCGAAGCCACTTACCCCCAACACCACGTCTACTTGGATTCCTAGCGGCAAGACTCGCAGAGCCATTCGCTTCTCGCAGTAGTTTACTCCCGCCGCCGTGTGCGCGGTGAACTTGGTGTACGCCACCTCTCCAGCGGTCTTTACAGATCCATCTGCCAGTGTGACCTTCATTGGCGTCCCTGAGCGCACTGTCAAGTCACAGGTACGGGCACAATCCGCCGAGATGAAGTTGTCCGAGGCGCCTGAGTCCACCAGCACCTTTACTCGGTGTCCACGAAGGTAGGCATAGAACACCAGGAGTAAGGGTCCTTCCTCGTCCCGCACCGCTGACAGTGTGTGTGCCAAGAGTGTCCCTGTTCGAGTGTTTGCTTTCCAGCGCACCCCCCCATCCAGTTGAACACGCTTACATTTAAGAGCATCTTCAATCGGGTGAGAGCTCAAAGCGGTTGCAGCCTCGTCCACCAAGGCGTTGCACTCGTGTTCTTCGCCACTACCATGTTCAGTGACATTGACGTACGTGGTGGCGTTGGTCGAGACACTGACGTGAGTGGTATCACTATCAGTGGGGCTGACGTGAGTGGTGTCACTGTTGGTGTCGCTGACGTGAGTGGTGTCGCTGCCGGTGGCACTGACATGCGTTGTGTCGCTGTCGGTGGCGCTAATGTGCGTCGTGTCGCTGTCGGTGGCGCTGACGTGAGTAATGCCACTGTCGGTAGCGCTGACATGTGTAGAGTCACTGTCTGATCCGCTTTCCAGCGGCTGGAACCCACCGGTTGCATGCTGGGCCGAGCGCGTTGCATGCTGGGCCAGGCGCGTCGCCTGCTCAGCGGGGCATGTTGCATGCTTGGCGGAGCCGGTTGCATGCCCAGGCTGTCTGGTTGCATGCTCAGCCGGGCGTGTCGCATGCTCAGCCGGGCAGGTTGCATGCTTAGCCAGGCTGGTTGCATGCTCAACGAGGCAGGTTGCATGCTGAGACCCACTGGTTGCATGCTGAGCCGGGCGTGTTGCATGCCGGGCGAGGCGTGTTGCATGCTCAGCCGGGCGGGTTGCATGCTCAGCAAGGCATGCTGCATGCTCAGGCGAGCTGGTTGCATGCTCAGCGAGGCAGGTTGCATGCTCAGCTGGGCGTGTCGCATGCTCAGCTGGGCAGGTTGCATGCTGAGACCCACCGGTTGCATGCGCAGGCCGGCTGGTTGCATGCGCAGGCCAGCTGGTTGCATGCTCAGCAAGGCATGCTGCATGCTCAAGCGAGCCGGTTGCATGCTCAGCCGGACTGGTTGCATGCTGTGAGGCGCTGGTTGCATGCTGAAATCCACTGGTTGCATGCTGAACCAGGCGTGTTGCATGCTGGTCGGGGCGTGTTGCATGTGGGGACAGGCCCGTTGCATGCTCAGCCGGTCGAGTTGCATGCCGGCGTGGGCTGTTAGGTCCTCCCGCCAGCTGCTGGGTCATGTTCAGCTCCTCCACGGGCGGACTAGGGCAAGATGCAGCACGTTGGTTGCATGCTGGCGGTATGCTGCCCGATCCGCCTGCCAGTTGCTGGGTCATACTCAGCTCCTCCTCGAGGTGCTCAGGTTCGCCCGCCGGTTGCTGGGTCGTGCTCAGACCCTCCCAAGCAGCAAGACGCGCAGCCTCCCAAGCCGCAAGACGTGCAGCTTCATTCTTCCTCCAGGCTTTCATCCGCTGGTCCAAGGTCGTACGCTTCCTCCCACTCCTCGAAGGCTTCGAACGACGGGTAGGCGTATCCTCCCCCGAGGACTGCTCACGGTGTTGCTGCAACCGGTACTGGCTGCAATGAATCTCCATCTCGGACTCGTCCGTGCTGTGGGTTAGGTCCGAGGGGCTCGATCCTAGAGTTGCCGCAAGAACTGTCTCGTCTGGTTTGAGAGGAGCAGGGTTGAGAGGTGGGTGTGCTCGTCGAACACGTCCGAACACAGCATGCACAATCGCCTTGCCGCACTGTCTGACCCGCTGGGCTGCCGTGGTCCATGCGGAGGCCGTCTTGAGCGCATGGGAGTCAAAGGGGGTGTCCTGCGCTCGTTGTGCCCACCGACGTCGCCACAAGCGATAGGCTTGCTGTATTGATATCGCCGCCGACGCTTGACGTCGTCGAAGGCGACGGAGCCCAGTCGTCTCCCAAGGTCGGCCTTCTTGAGGTACATTCGTCTTCGGCCCGTATTCTTGCTCCACAGCCCGACGCTGCTCGCGTGGGCTCAACTCTGCCCAGGCCAAGCCCAATGTGCCGCCCATGCGACCACGCAAGCGGGCAAGTATAAGCTTGTCCAACTCGTACTTCCGTTGGCGATGACTGAAGGGTGTAGTCGCGGGACGCCGTGTAGCATGGCGACGACTGCGCTCAGCCATCTTGTGTGCCTCTGCCGGAGACTTCTTCTTGAGGGTCATGCGTAGTTGTCGTAGTAGGACACTTTCAGAGGTAGCCCCGGCCGGGCTTCTCCAGCTCCACGATGTCAACCGCCTACGCTGATCCGCCAGGGAACTCTGGTACACCTCGGAGGCCCCCGGTGCAGCTAGGTGCAGATCCTTGTAGTCGCTGGGCTGAACTGTTGGTGCCGCGTGATGAGCTCGGATACGTGGGGGAGGTCCATCAACATTACCGCGGTCAATTGGGACACCGTGTTCGGCACAGTAAGTCTCCCAACAAGGATGTGCTGTCGGTGGGGTTATCGGCGGAGTCAATGATCCCCGAGCAGGGGGGGGATCCTCCACTGAAAGGGGTCGTCTGCTCAAAATGGTTGCGCGCCGTGCGCGCTCTCGGCCACTGAAGGCAATCCGTGATGAACGGGGCCTCGGGCTGACGGTGGAGGGGGGCCGTGCGGCCACCCAATGGGACGAATCTGATGAAGCCTCTGTGCTCACTGGGGCATGCAGCGCTCGCAGTGAGACGGGCTTTGTCGGGGTACAGGCGGTGGCCTCGTCACGTGACGTCCGCGAGGGCCATGAAGGACGGGCTGCCACATTGGTATAGGGCTGCCTCTGTCCACGGGGTCGATGGAGATTTACTCCTCTTGCCCGGGAGCCCCTGTCGGCTCCCCACTCCGAAAAGCTGGATCCTCGGTGCTCGTGATGTCACACAGGGCACACAGATCCCCATAGAGGTCCACGTCAACATCCGCCAGAGCGAGGACCTCCTCCATCATTTCAAGCTCTTCGGGGTTGAGGGAATCCTCCTCGACTCTCTCCTCAATGACCTCCACGCAAGCCGCCACTTGCCCTGGCCTTCGCGCCAACCGTGCCGGGGCGTTGGCCTTCCAAATTGCCAACTTCTTTTCGTCTGTGCAATTGGCCACCAAATGCTCGAGACTGCCACATGCAAAACAGGGCCGCTCCCTCACCGCAGGTGCCGGTCGGGATCCTTGGGTCGCCGCCGTGCTGACGGTCACCGGGGCCGCTGTTGCCGAGTCGCCCCCAGCAGTCCCCGGCTCCCACGTGAGTGCCGCCAACGCAGGCCTCCTCGGGGGCCATCTAGACCGCCCAGACGGGGTGCTGCGTGGTGGAACTTGCCGCTGTCGGTGTCCCATCTCCAACGCCACCTTACGGGCGATGGTGTCGTGGAGAACCGCGTCCTCCATCACCTTAGCCGTCTCAATTTCCGTGGCCACGGAACGAACCTTCGAGATGGCGGAGGTGTCGGACCGTCCGAGTCGACGTTGTTCATCTTCCCACTGCTCCGGGTGACTGGTGTCCAGCCCCAGGTCCGCCAGCTTGGAACCCACTTGAACGCTGTGTCGTAGTCCACCCCAAAAGAGCTCGAGAAGTTCCAGTTTGGTAACCTTGCCGCAACCCCGTACTACGTCCGCCACAAAGTTGACAGTCGCGGTTCGGGTGGTGATGCGGGTGTAGAAGGCACCGGTCTTCTCCTCCGATCGCTGCCTCGTTGAGAGTAGCTCCGACTTCAGCCGTTTCAGGGCGTCCGTGGTGATGTCCACCGACAAGGCAAGGTCGCCCATGAACCGTGGCACCGTTGCGTACCTCACCTTCCACGCCTCTCCTTCGCTGCCTCCTGGCGCCATCTCCTCGACGTACAGCTTCTGGGCCTTGGCCAACTTGGCAGTCTTGACCATCCATAGCAAGGTGGAGACGCTGAGCTGGTTGCGTCCTTGCGCCTCACGCCGAAAGCTGGGAGTAGTGAGCGCCGCAATCACCGTCATGTGTTCCAGAAGCGCATTCACCGCCACAGAGAACTCCTCAAGGTCATCCATGGCCCGGCCCTTCGTGTAGTGATCGCTGGGGAACTCCGGGAGGTCCTCCACCAACTTGTAGATGCCCCTCAAGAGCGAGCTCTCGTTCTTGATCGCGGTCTGGTAGGAGCGGTCGTCAGGGGTGAACATTGCCGTCGGGTCTTCCGGAGCTCGTGCAACTCCGGCCGGTGGTCCCGCCACTGCCGTGTGAGCCACCGTCGGGGTGAAGGTCGCGGCATCGGCTGAGAGTCGATGTGAAGGAGCTGGGAAGGTGGAGGGGTCTGGCTGCATCGTAGGAGGCGGCCCAAACGATGCAGCCAGGTACCATGGAGCAGCACATACCTCCACCCAGGCTTGTAGCCCATCCAGCTCGTAGGTCTCCGCCTCCGACTCCGTGAAGGCGTCCACCACCGGTCGTCTCGGGCATTGGTACCATTGTGACGGAATTCTGGGACGCCTCGTGCCTCGAATAGACTCCTCTGCCACCGAGCGGTCCACCAAGAGGGCGTAGGTGGAGGTCTCGGTGGTGTGCAGCGGACGTATCTCGGGGAAAGAGGTACCGCCGGCCCCGCTCAGAATGTATCGAGTAGGACTCAGGCCAAGATTGTCACAGATCTTCAGGGCTGCCGACAGACCATGGCGCGAGGAGGTGATCTCGGATAACGTCGCTGTAGTGACCAATTCACCCGGGGGCACCCACAAGGAATCCCCTTGGGGAGTGACCACTAACAGTCGTGTAGTTGACGTCGACGGTCCCGCCCCCCCAGTCGGGTCACTATCAGGGTCATCTCCAGGGTCGTCACCAGGGTCGTCCTCCGTGTCCTTATAGTCGCTACTCCGGCTTTGTGATTCTTCATCGGCGGCGTGCGACTTCCCATCCTTCCAGCTCAAGGCAAGCTGTCCCCCGCTGGTTGCATGCTGGGAGGCGCCGGTTGCATGCTGGAACCCACTGGTTGCATGCGGAGCTAGGCGTGTTGCATGCGGGTCGAGGCGTGTTGCATGCTGAGACAGGCCCGTTGCATGCTCAGCCGGTCGAGTTGCATGCTGGGCGAGGCGTGTTGCATGCTCAGCCGGGCGGGTTGCATGCTGTGTTGCATGCGAAGTTGAGCTGGTTGCATGCGAAGCCGGGCGTGTTGCATGCTCAGCCGGTCGTGTTGCATGCTGTGTTGCATGCTCCGCCGAGCTGGTTGCATGCTCCGCCGCTCCCGCTGCATGCTGCGGCTGGCCCCCACCAGCCCCGCACACCACAGGGGTGTCCAAGCTTGCCCGGCGTCTTCTTGCCAGGCGCCGTTCCTCGGCCACCCCGCCTCCCGCTGCAGCAGCCTCCAGCTGAGCCATCTGTTCGCGCAGGCTCCCCGCCTCGGTCTCCGCGAGAAACCGAGCTGTCTCTGCGCGCACTACCCGTTGCAACACCTCCTGGTCCGTCATCTCCTTCCTCCGATGCTTCTCCAACTTGAGACGCCGTTCTCGTCGTCTGCGGCTATGCTGAGTGCCCGCTGCAGACTCATAGCCGGAGCCGGATGTCGTGCTCCCGGGTTGAGACGCGTGAGCTGGGGAGAGGTCCTCGGTCACCACGTCTTGGGGCTCCGTGTGTATGGGCAAGGTACTCCGTCATCAACGATGTCCACGTCATCATTCAGTTTCGATTCATCATTCCTCCTTCATTACACGTGCAAATGCATTCGGGTGACAGCCTGTACTGTCACCCAACCGACGTCAGCACCGTACGATATAGGAATCTAGGATCAGACTGTAGCACATCGATAGGAATTAATTATAGGACCTGCCTGATGACATCCTGACATTCAGACCTCTGTTGCTTGTGCTTATCTTGAAGGAACTTGGTAACTTTTTCATTATTCTCTTTTACCTTTCAGTAAACACCACCTCTAGCACTAGTTGTTCTTAGTCTATTCTAAATTCGTTTCAACCTTAAAGTCTAATCCGACTTCGGATTCTTATTATTCATACTTCGACACATCCGAAACGGCTTTCATTGCGCAGTTTGGTCCAGGACCTCTATAGAAGCCAGTAGGCCTAGCTATCACGCATGTCACGTGATTGTACATGAAAATAGAAAATAATAATAGTAATAAGTAATAATAGAAAATAATAATAGTAATAGAATCCTGCACTAATTTCTCGCATCCGCGCTCACATCGACCCACCTCCTATTTTGTGATGGACATGCTCCCATAACTTTTCGCACGACCACATTCCATAAAAGGAAGCTCACATTCTGTAACAGGCCTCTACTCATTTCGCTCACGATAGACCCCACCTCCTACCAGTGAGCGACGCACCAAGATGTCAGACTACTACATTGTCCTTTTCCCTTTTGTGCTTCCCGCCATCCGGGAAAGACGCCGTTCCCGCGAGGAATGCTTTTTGCACGCATGGGTAGAAGAGAGATTTCTGTGGGCCCTTGAAACACGGGTACGCCTTATATTCCTCGATACCCCTGTCACATTAACCTCAGACATTGTTGTGTTCCCTGTGACACTTATGCGGTATTTTTCTCATGCTCGGAGAATTGTGAACGACGATGTCCGCGGCTTAAGAGTCAATGAGGCGTCCTACTTTCACCAGACTAGTTGGATTTCCGGTATGAATTATCGCAATGTAAACGAACTCCGCCGACGATGGTTATATGATCACCATTGGGCGTGGTACAACGGTTGGTTTCGCAACCTCCTTGACTATGACGCTGATGGTAACGAATTCGTCTATGACCGTGTGTACGACTGACCCTGTTGCAATGATTGCGGGAGGTCGCATACACTTGTTATGCGAGTGACTAACCCACATCGATACATATGTGTCGACCGCGCGAGTTGCGAGTTCTGGCAGGATACCGAAGTCCCACAATTGCTGTCCGACTCCGACGAC
>LGRX02006635.1:0-11020 GCA_001247695.2 Cymbomonas tetramitiformis
GGGAGTGACAGCTGACCCGAAGTGTTGTGGCAGCGTCCGAAAAGGTGCAGATCGTGCCCCAGGGAAAGCCCGGTCCGATTCCACAGCGTCACGTTGGTGTAGAGCCAGACAATTAGCACGCCGGCGTCCTGTGCAGGCCGCCCCTCCCAACTTACCACCATCCCATAAAGCGAATTCGTTGGAAACACATCCAACTCCGCCTTGCTGGCGCGCAGGGGCACCTTCCTTAACCTGCGATTCCGCTGATAGACAGATCTGACAACGGCGCAGAGGCTGTATGTCCTTGTTTCCCCGTGGGCTCCCATGTGAATGAAATGGAGCTGGGAAATCAGTGATTGACGTTTCTAGAATCCTTTCTCCCAACCCAACGACCTGACAGCAAGTTCTACACGGAGCAGCCTGTGCTGGCCCATCAAGTTGAAGCATTAAGGCACGGTGGACCGTATGAAGCAGAAGCTCGAAAGCCCACCTCAATGTTCGGGAGGCGGTGGCATGAAAACCGCCCGAGGCCCTAATAGGGCTCGCACAAGATCAGAATGTTGTGCACACGCCCGCACCTGCAGCGCTGCGTCCAGGTAATTTGCAGCGTGGTCCCTGTCGGTGATGTTCACAATGTTACCTGATGCACGAAGAACATCTCATGGTGTCAACCACATGGGAGGCGCGCGGCAGGTCGCCACTGAACCCTTTTGGCCAACCACATGAGAGGCGCACGGCGGGTCGCCCCTGAACCCTTTTGGCCAACCACATGGGAGGCACGCGTTCGGTTACCCTGACTCTTGGCAAGGCACGTGGTAGGCTTGCGGACAATTGTACCAGACCTTGGATAGCCACAATACGAGCATGCGGTAGGTTACCCCTAACCCCTGGTTTGCCACGTTGCATGCACGCGAACAGCTGCATCTGTCCCTTCTGCCACTGCCCTTGGGTTAGTAGCGTGGTGAGCGTGGACGGTGAGGCCGCGCAGATAAAGTGAGAAGAGGAGAGGACTCACCTGGTGGTGCTGTCGGCGGATAAGGTGAATACGGAGGCAAGGGAGTGGAAGGAGGATACGCTTTGTAATACGTACCTGAAAGGCACCACCCGTGCGCACACTTGCCGCCCCGTGAGCCAAGACAGAACGATCTCCACGGTAACACATTTGGTTAGTCCCAGTAGCGCACCACATCGAAGAGTCGGGCCATAAAGATAATTTGTGTCCCTACATCCATCTGAGTTCTTCACAGTTAGCAAAGATGGGTATAACCCTACTTCGGTGCGGTCTGTTCCAGAAGGCCCAAAACACTTTCTAAAACACTTGACCCTGAAACTGAAAGTGCAATCCGTGTCAAGAGATTGTACTACGACGGTGGGAAGCACAGTATGTCGTGTTTTCTTCGCAGCACGTGAACAGGGCTTAAAACCCTACTGCTCTCTGCTTCTAACCGAGCCCCAGTGCTGTGGCGGTCCTGAGATTACGTACAGCGCACGGTCAAGGTCTCCGAGGGGTGGAGGGCAGAAAGAGTCAGAAAGCCCGGTCAAATCTTTAAGAAGCTACCGTTGTCAGCCGAAATATTGAGGGAAGACGGCATAGAACATGGACGCCCAGATCCCACAAAGCGACACTTCAGGCGGCAGGAGACGGGGCACGAGGGCCTGCCGCAGGCACCCACCTCCACCACATGCGCAGCACGCCTGAGTGACGTCAACTCCATCGCGTGCATATCTATCAAATGTACCCCAGTTTACATCCCAGCCCGTCCCATACGAGCCGTCCTCGTTGCAAAAATCCTCTATCTGGTAGGTCAAGCAAGAATCCGAATCGATGTCTGTGAACTGATCCGGGACGTTTTCGCAGTCCGAGTCGAACTCAGAGCTCTCACTGGACCTGAGGGAGCGCCTCCTGGAACCAGTAGCCGGCCTCGGAGACAGGAGCACCTCCTGTTGGAAGAGGAACCGCACACCAGAGGCGCTCACACCATAGTGCGTAAACATGGGACATAAATCTGTACCAATGCTGTAGGCGTGAACCCGGGCGTAACAAGCCAAACTTCGTTCAAAAGTTGAGATGGGCGCGTGTACACAAGATCGGACTGGGACACGGGAAGGGAACGACGTGGTTTTGGTGAGTTCCAGACTTCGTTCTTTCGAACCGGATACTACAGTCCATAGGAAGACACTGTGTTTTCAAAGGTACGGTAGGAGCGATGCAAGCCCGGACTTGGAATGTTGAGCAACATTGAAAGCGTACTAGGGTGGAAAGTTGAAGGGACTAAACGCGGCTAAAAGCAGAGCGAAGAATAAGTGGAGGGAGCTACAAGTTTGACAAGATGTCTTGCACATTATTAAGCAGGTGATAGGATCTGTCTATGCAGCGAGACGAATGAGACAATCTGACTGTTTGCGGAGATCTTCGGGGGCCCACCCTAAATAACGCCTCGCCAGATTTTCCAAACTTTTCGAATTCGACTTCAGTAGCGCCTCCGTCGGAGCTGGCACCGTTGTCAAGTTGTCCTGAATCGTAAGCCGGTTCAGGCACTGGTTGCGCCGCGGAACTTGTCGGTGACTGTTTGAATATAGCAGCGAACTCGGACTTCGAAAGAGAACCGTCATTATCTAGGTCATATGTCTCAAAAGATGGGGGTAAAGTTGTGGTGCTGTAGACATCAATGCTTCGGACGAAATGAGGTTGGAAAAGTAGAGCTGCAGAAAGAAGGAAGTATGCAGCAAAACGTCGGCACATAGTGCTTCACAATATAAATATCATACCACTCAGCTCATTACACCCACCGCACAAATATGATCAAGTCTCAACTCCCCCAGACGAGTCCGCACCCACCACGGTTGGCCTTTAGACACAGGTAGTGATATCAAGTGAATCAAATTGTAGGTTGACGTTCCACGCTTCAAAGCAAGCGAAAACCATGGCAGTTTCTGGTGAAATGCCGCTCCACAAAACACTTGTGCTGTTCTCCTTTGATGCAGAAACCTTACGGGATTTCTCTGCCAGCTGCTCGCTAAACTCAGGTATTGACCGTGTTGCTGTATTATCTTAGAAAACTAGAAATCGTCGTGTTTCCACGTTTCAGCGTCCATTAGACTCATGGCAAACAAAGAACAAAGTGCATTCGAGTGCTGCTCATTAATAATATCGATGATGGATAAAGTGTCTCAGACTTAAGAACTACAGAGGTGTATCATTGCTTGTTCGCTCCCATCATCAGCTCCCTTCGCTTGCACCGAAAGGCATACACTATCGACTACAGTATGATCTCCATAACACTATGACGGTTAGCCCCCACACGGGTGTGGGCAGGTCGGTGACACCACCGAGTTCACTGCTTGTGGGCGGGCTCTAGCGCGACGTAGCTGGCAAGGGGCAGGTGACGGAGGTGTTCATCCTTGCGAAGGACATGAGGTGGGAGGTGTGAAGTGAATTTGGGAGCAAGGGCTTGCCCTGTGCCGCCCTAGTTTTAGTGCAAAATGGTGTTATATAGGGGAGTACGTAAAGGTGGGTACGTACAGGTGGGGAAAAAATCATTCACAAAACCGATACATGTTGGTTATGTACAACTATCATGCATGTCTATGTCTGCATGCATGCATCTCGCAACTATTACGTGATTATATTATCATTTCTCAATCTCTGTAATTTTTACCTACGATATATACGTTCTTCCTATGTTATACGATTATTTTTATTATTTTTATTATTATATATTATATATACGTTTATGCGTTTATGCGTATATACGTTTTGAGTTGTCGTGGATATTGCGATGTCGTATTTATATCATAGATCCTGAGTTAATTGATATTGTAATTCTGTGATATTGCGTGATGTCGTATTTATACCACAAATCCTGAATTAATTGATATTGTGATGCTGTGATATTGCTATTGCGTCATGTCGTGATATTGTGATGTCGCATTTATAGTTTTATACCAGAAATCCCGAGTTGATTGATATTGCGCGATGTCGTGATATTGTGATGTCGTATTTAAACCACTCGCAACCACAATCAATTTTGGAGAATATTTTTCCCCCACCTGTACGTTCACGTACTGTACCCCCTATATATCCCGATAAATGTTGAAGAATGATGACGCGTGACAGGCGCCGGGGCTTCCGCTGGGCTTTTTCAAGAGCCTGGGTACAGTGGGGGGAACCCTATACGGACGCCTCTTTCGATCGGTCCGTACGATCGCATACGTTGATAAAATCGAACGGGATAAAGCGCTGGTAGTAACGGTCAACGAGAGGATGAGTTCCCCCAGCGGACACGTTTTCTAGTTCTGAACTAAAATACGTCCAGAGTACGAAAACTGTCTATAGCGATTATATCCGGGAACCCTATACGTACGTCCCATTGTCTATTATATACCAAAATATTATACACAAAATATTTCTGGTGTGATTATGACTGGACAGTCGACAATATGTAAGATATGAACAGGTCGTACGCATAGGGTTCCCGTCCGTATAGGGTTCCCTCCACTGTATACGGTACCTAATAGCATGAACATTACGTAGCCTATCATAAGATGGATGCCCATCATACATGTACCATTTATGTCACGCTGTATGAAGGCGCGTTGCGTTGGACCCTCCCGTCTCCTCTTCTGTATCAATACGGAAAAGTTTTTTAAGACTGCGCCCAGTGGGGCTCCGCCCCCCACACCCCTTACCCTGAACCTTTTTCTTTTTGATTCGTTGAGATGGGGCTTGTGGATGCACGCCCACCCGAACACGCATGAGCCTTGTTTTTCAGATAGTGCACAAGGAAGGAGATGTCCGGCGGGCTCAACTCATGAACCACGCGACAGATGCCGGGCTCCACGCCAACAATGGACGGCTCCAACGCCAAAGGCGTGTCCATGCTCGTTCCACGCCTCTCGGAAAAAACCCGCTTGCTTGGGAAGCGCTCATTCCCCCAAAGAAAAGAAGGTTGAATTCCTCATTGGACAAGCGAGTGGGGGCAAGGTCTTGCGGGCCAAACACTTGCTATGGACGCGCGTTCATTTTGTTGTAGCGGCGTGGCTCCAAAAGATCTTTCAAGAACCGAAAAAGACGCGGTTCGTCTTTGTCGTTGACTTGGCCATTGGCCACGAGGAGTTTCACCTCACGTTCGAACGTTGTTTTTTCCAGGACCCCTTCAGGTTTTTTTGCATCGCTTGAGTCAGGGAGAGCCAGAATCATTTGCACGCGATACGCGTAAGCGGATGCGTGCACTTTGAGAGGGTTGAAGAATGGGCTTTCCCATCGCTTGTTTTGGTCTTGGGCCTTCAAAGTAAGAGCCATGAGCTTAAAACGATCGTCTCTCAAACTTGCGTATTCTGCTCTTGTCCAAGGGCTGGGGTGGGGGAATTCGGGTAAACGCAAGGAAAAGAATGGCCCAAGTACCACCAACCCCAAGCACTTCGGCCCATTCCCCAAGTCAACGTCCCCATACGTCGCGACTAGCGCAACGAAGTTACACCCTTGCGAGTGGATCACGTACTTACGAAGAAGTTTATACAAGGTACCCTTGTAGAAGTTCTCGCTTTCCACTCTTGATAGGATGACAACGGGTATAGCACCTTTTTGGACCTCCGCAAGGCATCGCTCCTCATATGCTTGCTCAAGTGGTTCCACTGGTCCAGTCTTGCGAGGCAAACGCTGCAAGCACCAAGCACAAGAAACCCTTTAATAACGGAAAAAATTCAGCAGCGCTTCCGCCCATTAGGCTTAAAATTGAACTCATACCCTAACACCTAATGCAACCTCGACTATGAGTCAAAGGTTGTAGGTTAGTATGATGAAGCCTCGCTCATAGAGCCGCAGGCCTGGTATGAATTGCAAACGAAGGTTCCGACCGTTGGTCCGCAAACTTTCGTTGCAAAAATGAAGTAAGCAAACAACACGCAACAAAGATCGCAACAAAGGCAAAGAACAAAGATCCGTCGCTCACAATTTCAGACAACGCGCGAAGCGTACCAAAGAATCGTCCACGTCTTGGGTAAAGTCTTCCATTGCGTAAGTGCGTAAAAATATACAAAATTTTTTAAAGAAAGAGATATAATATCCAATAGGATATTACATCAGTTCACTGAAAGTTTCGTAACCCTTTAGGCTTTCCACTATTCCTATAAACGCTCACCACTGTCAAGAACTGCAAAAACGGTCACGATTCTGCAAAAGCCGACACTGGAAATTTGTGCCATGACACCATTCGGGTGTCATCGTCATTTCAATTCTCGCCCGAGAATTCCAAATTCTCGGGCGAGAATTCCAAATTCTCGGGCGATGTCACGCTCTCATCGTCGCACTGCTATTCCGTCATCATCATCATCGTCATTAGTTTCCATGTCATATCGTGTCGTTGTTTTCATCGTTGACTGACTCGTTCACTTCCGTCTGACGCGCCAGTGTCGGCTTTTGCAGAATCGTGACCGTTTTGCAATTTATGTCCGTTTTTGCAGTCCTTTTTTTTTCGCGTACCTCTGTTTTTAACTGCGCCCAGTGATACACCCCCCCGTAAGTACACCTTTTTTTTGGTGACTGTGTCACCAACTTGCATTCTGGGAGCTTTGCAGACTGCGTCACATGTCGTGAAACTTGGCGACCACCTATCTGAACACAAAGTGTCGACGACGACAACGACAACGCTTTGCGGGCGTCACCGTGTCCTGTGACACACTGCACTGTCTCAGACTGTCACCAACTTGCACTCTGGGAGCTCGAGCTCTGCGAGCTCCTGTGTATAATTCCCAACGCTCATGACACTGTCACCAACTTTCATTCTGGGAGCTTTGCGAACTGCGTCACATGTCGTAAAACCTGGCGACCACCTACATGATCACAAAAGTGTGACCACGACACATTAAACGCCGCATGGGCCCTCCGTCGGAGACGGGAGGGTATAATTCTATTTCGTGATTTGCTGAAGCCCTATCCAGCGAGGGCGCATCTCTATAATTATACAAAAACATTACGTAGCCTATCATAAGAAATACCGGCACTAGGTTAAAAAGTTTCCAAACACCAGCTAAAGCTTTAGCTTCTTAGCATGAGTTTAACATGGTTTGCTTTGCATTTTATTTTTGAATCTTCTTTCCCAGTCTTGAGAGAGTTCTAGACCATGCGCTTAAGCAAGATTCTGCACTCTTCAAGGAATGTCTTGCCGGCGACCTTGTCTGTTTTTTTGGTCAGTATTTCACTTCGAACCTTTTTAGCTCCCCTAGGTGTCATACCACGTTTACACCTACGTTCCTATTTGCTTACACGACTTCCTGAGTTGTCGTTTAGGCGACTTCACGATACTTTTCGAGACTGTAGCTCGAGTGTATGTTGAGCATGTGTCGTCTTGTTAAGAAAACCAAAAAACCCTAACTCATCCCTGCCTCCTTGTTAGAGCAACTTCAACGAGGTTGCATAAACCAGAAAATACATGAAGTTCAGGGCAGCGATTCGACGGGAAAGATAGTTCTTAACTGTACTGCGCTTGAGTGTTCTGGATTCCAACTTTGTATGTGGTGTTTTGTTTCAGGCTACTTGCTGTCTCGTGACATCACTCTCAGTAGCACCCAACTTGGGCTCCGAGACAGCCTCTGCGTATTCCGGTTACACCAAGGATCCGGAAGGTGCGAGTTTCATCAGAGTAAGCTGACACTTTAAAGTCTATGTACACGTATTAGAAAACAAAGGTTAAAGTTGCTTATATCCTTGTGACGGGTTCACCCTCCGACGATTGTTCGCCGTGCTCTCTTAGCGTCGCCACTCAGCGCATGCTTCGACAAGGCTTCACTTGATCAGTAATTTCACACATAAAACGATTTTAGGCTAAAACTTGAGCCTTGGAGCTTATGCTACTCGAAGCATAAGCAGCTTATGCTACTTGAAGCCCGAAACTCCCAGCCAGGCTGTCACTCCCCTCGGCACTGCGACGAGTTTGTCGACCTGTGCGTTCCATCGACTTTCGAAGAAGTGTGCGAAGCCAATTTTTTTTTCAAGTTATTTCGATATTGTAGTTGCACCCGCCAATGCCGAACAGAGTTTACTTCTGAAGACAACAGTGTCACGGTTTTCACACACTACATAGTAGGCCATCCGGCTTTAAACCCCAACTAGAACTAGCGTTGCTGAAGGGTCGAAGTAGAGGAAGCAGCCAAACGAAGTGGAGTAACAGTCAACGTAGTGTTTGAAAAACAATGTATTAGAGCGCCACCGGAACGGGGAGTTAAAAAAGTGCTATTGCGCAGCTAGGGCGACATTGTCACAGTACAGCACTGAAAACAACATTTGCATACGTGTATTCTGTTAATGGATGATTTATAAAGTTGTTACTGTCTGATAAACCTGGCCTTCGCGAATTCCATGTTCCCTGGTTGAAAAGATTGTTTGAGGCGCTAGTTGTGTCAGCTTCAAACAAGGACGAGGCGGTGCCGGTTGACAAGCCATTCATTCGCTGCATGATTCTATGATAAAGTGGTTACTGTGCTGTGCAGGACACGTCGATAACGTCACTACCACGCAAGATATGGAAGAGTTTTCCCGAAGACTGAGAGCGGGTGGTCGACAGCTCCTTGGATACACAATGGGCGATAACAGTTGCGCCAGCCGAGGCTGCTCAATAACATCGAGTCTGAGCGATTGTACAAGTGCTTATAACTCTGTAACTGGGAACTCTTTAACTGCCTCTTCACAGGACCACCACAACTCTCCGTATGGCTGCTACTTGAAGACAGCCAACAATGCTCTCTTCTTCAATACTGATACGGCAGGAAGCGGGTGCTCTAGTTCATATCCATGTATCTGCAGTTGTGCTTCTCCAAGCTCAGGCAAGTATGGGAGTGTGTCGACCTGCAAAAGCATTTACATACATTATGGCACCTCAAACGAAGTGTGACAGGGATTGGCCCGCTTCGATCACTACCCTCGAAGTTTCTGGAATGTAAACTGTCAAGTTGGATTGTTTCAGGCATGAGCAGTCTGTATCCTGCAACGTTTCAAAGCCTGGCACTGTTCTACCACCACTGTTCTGCTGTGATATGTATTGCCAAGTGCTTGTGGCATAGGGCTGTTTTCCCTGGAGGACCAGGGTGTGGCGTTGTTAAGGAACATCGTTGCACTCTTCCATTGGCCCTCCTGGTATGTCGGCACGGAAACTGTCCAGCGATACAGGAACCCGCCTTGCTAAAAGTGCGGAATAAGCACCTTCATGACTAGGTGTCGTTATAGGGCTGACACTCGAAACCACAGCGGTATCCCTGGAACACAACGGCCAGTGGTGGTTGGATCACGTGCACTACGGTGACCTCAGAAGTGCCGGGTCAGCAGGGTGCATCAGGCGCGCGGGGCACGTGCACTACTGTGACCTCAGAAGTGCCGGGTCAGCAGGGTGCATCCGGCGCGTGGGGCACGTGCACTACTGTGACCTCAGAAGTGCCAGGTCAGCAGGGTGCATCAGGCGCGCGGGGCACGTGCACTACTGTGACCTCAGAAGTGCCGGGTCAGCAGGGTGCATCAGGCGCGCGGGGGACGTGCACTACTGTGACCTCAGAAGTGCCGGGTCCGCAGGGTGCATCAGGCGCGCGGGGCACGTGCACTACTGTGACCTCAGAAGTGCCGGGTCAGCAGCGTGCATCAGGCGCGCGGGGCACGTGCATTACTGTGACCTCAGAAGCGCCGGGTCAGCAGGGTGCATCAGGCGCGCGGGGCACGTGCACTACTGTGACCTCAGAAGTGCCGGGTCAGCAGGGTGCATCCGGCGCGTGGGGCACGTGCACTACTGTGACCTCAGAAGTGCCGGGTCAGCAGGGTGCATCAGGCGCGCGGGGCACGTGCACTACTGTGACCTCAGAAGTGCCGGGTCAGCAGGGTGCATCAGGCGCGCGGGGCACGTGCACTACTGTGACCTCAGAAGTGCCGGGTCAGCAGGGTGCATCAGGCGCGCGGGGCACGTGCACTACTGTGACCTCAGAAGTGCCGGGTCAGCAGGGTGCATCAGGCGCGCGGGGCACGTGCACTACTGTGACCTCAGAAGTGCCGGGTCAGCAGGGTGCATCAGGCGCGCGGGGCACGTGCACTACTGTGACCTCAGAAGTGCCGGGTCAGCAGGGTGCATCAGGCGCGCGGGGCACGTGCACTACTGTGACCTCAGAAGCGCCAGGTCAGCAGGGTGCATCGTGATATAGTGCATGTTTTTTCAAGAGCCGCTTCACCCGACAGTGGGTTTCCCAGCCCTACGGGGTTATTTTCCCACCACACCACGCGGGACTGCAAGCGGCTGCTCCGATCAAAAGTGACTACTATCTTGTTTTGCCAACTGTGTTGGAATATATGAGCACTTGGACTGATCCGGCGACTTGCGTTGTGAACTACTCAGCCCCGACTACATCTGCACCAACAACAGCCTCCCCAACAGGTATGTGCACCCATACTCAGTGGCGCATGGCCTCTCCCCACCAGGCATGCATGGTTTACACCGGGCGGCGCAAGGCCTCTCCCCACCATACATGCTTGGTAACAGGGTGGATTAATGTTCTCCCAAAAAGCCCAGGCGCCCGTGACACCCTGGCGCACAACATGGCCGCACAGTCGGAGGGGCCCAACTTCCGATTCGCAGGAAGGCCTCAAAAGATGCCTACAGGCCTTATAGCTACGAACTCTCACCCGGGGGCATGCCCGGGGGACGTGCACTGTGACCTCAGAAGTGCCGGGTCAGCAGGGTGCATCAGGCGCGCGGGGCACGTGCACTACTGTGACCTCAGAAGTGCCGGGTCAGCAGGGTGCATCAGGCGCGCGGGGCACGTGCACTACTGTGACCTCAGAAGTGCCGGGTCAGCAGGGTGCATCAGGCGCGCGGGGCACGTGCACTACTGTGACCTCAGAAGTGCCGGGTCAGCAGGGTGCATCAGGCGCGCGGGGCACGTGCACTACTGTGACCTCAGAAGTGCCGGGTCAGCAGGGTGCATCAGGCGCGCGGGGCACGTGCACTACTGTGACCTCAGAAGTGCCGCGTCAGCAGGGTGCATCAGGCGCGCGGGGCACGTGCACTAC
>LGRX02006637.1:0-17988 GCA_001247695.2 Cymbomonas tetramitiformis
ACTGTGGAAAAGAATAAATAATACAAAGTAGTAAGAGCCTCTCGCACAACTGACCTGAGAGCGATCCGCTTTAACAACATATGTTGCACAGTCACTGACTACTACACAGTTACTGACTAATTTTTTGGAAGTCTTTCATGTAGCTAGCGAGTTTCTGGACGTCTGAGATGGAAACAGAAGTATAGAGTGAAGCTCGAAGCTTATTTCCCGTTGGAAATGGAGTTTTCGTCTTCAGTCCAATGATATTGAGTTGATGTGCACCCGTTAAAAACGCTTCGGTGTTTCGCGAGCTGTGAGGATCTTCCTCCTTTACTTCAAAACAGACATTCATTCGACTGCGATGCCTAGAAATCTTCCACGGGGTTGAGTAGAGTCCGCCAGAACTCTCAATAACGTCATACAGGATGGAAGATTTTTCAATGGACCGACGCTCCATTTCGGGCAAACCACCCTCATCTTGTATGAACTGTAGAACCTTGGCGGTGGTGTACACGTTGAATGTTGCCACCGTGTTCCACATACCGTCGCTTTCTATAAAGTTTTTCCAGTCTAATATGCCTGGGCAGGTTTCCCGTTGGCTTTTCCTCTCCAGCAAGTCGTTTCTAGCGATTACTACCGTTAGCCCCGGATGCCCTATGTTTTTCGGCGCGCATGCAAATGCAACGCCGATTCTCGACCAGTCGAGAACTTTCGAACAAATGTCGCTCGACATATCCACGACAAGCGGAACACCCAATCTGTGAGGGAAGTCTTCAGCCCTGAATTCGAATCCATCAATAGTCTCATTCGAGCAGATATACGTGTAAGCCGGTGGCTCAGAGCTAAACTCCCAGTCGCTCGGGTCAGTACCCGGTTTAGGCTGCACACGATCCACTTGACAAAACTTGCTCGCTTCCTGTGCGGCACGTTCAGACCAAGCTCCTGTGACGACATAGTCCGCCCTCGCACTTTTCTCCCCGCACAAGTTGAGAGGGATCGCGGCAAACTGACCGTGCCCGCCGCCGTGAGCCCAAATAATGGTAAACCCCTCAGGAATCTCCATCACCTCGCGCAGCGTCATCTCCGCGTCCCTCTTTATCTCCAGAAACTCTGGACTCCGATGGCTCAGCTCCAAAACGGACAGCCCGCACTGGTTCCAGCTCAAAAACTCCTCAGAGATGCTCCGCATGACAGTCGACGGCAGCGAGGTCGGCCCGGGGCTAAAATTACTCACTCGCTCCAAGGGGTTCGCCGCTCGCAAGCTCCCCGCGAGCGCATCGCCGGTCCCGCCGTGATACAGCGGAGGCACGCTCGCAGTCGGCGCCTCCAACCCCAACGAGTCCCCCCGCGAACGTTTCCGCCTCCTCACTCCCACCGTCGCCATCGTAAAAAAGTCTTCTCTCTCAAAGAACTTCCCACCAAGCTCCTCAAACTAGCTCAAATCCCACGCCCTATCTGCACCTCCGCCGGTAATGAAAGTCCTCGGCGTACTTTATCGCACGAACCACTACCACCACACCGCAAGCGCCAATCTGCACCGGATGGCGCACCGATCAAGCCCCCTGGCGGTGCACCAAGAACCCAATTCACCAAAAGCTCTCCAAAGACTCAGAAACCTCGCGATATCCCGCTGCTTCGAGCTAAAAAGCGCCTCTTTAACCTTGGCGGTTTAGACTTCCGTGCATTCCGAAAGTTTAAAGTTTTATTTCAAAGTGAGGACGCTTCGGTTTCAGTGAGATTCAATACAGGTTGTGAGAGTTTCAACAGTCGAGTGTTTCAATGAGAGTTTCAAATTTATAAACAAAGTCATATCGATATGCAGAGGTCTGGTTTTGAGTATCTGACATGACATGACACCCCAGTTTCGAGTTTGTATCGATAGCCGCGAGGAAATTTTCATCCGAGAAAGATGGGCTCGGCTACGACCATACGACCATACGGCATACGACCACCGGAACGTATACACCGGAACGTATACACAGTATAAGTCCGAATTCGGACTTATATAAGTCCATATAAGTATAAGTCCGAATGACCACTTTTTCACGAGAACTTGAGCCGCTACAGATGCAAGTTTAGATTTTTAGCAGGTGCAGGTGTAGCAGGTGTACATGTCCTCACTCCAAAGATCCCAATAAGTGGCCTGCCTACCCATAACAATGTGAATCGCATTGCCAAGATTCATCCGCCAACCTATGAAACACTGGCAGTTGTCAAATGTGTTTGTTATCATAGCGTGCAGCTTTTGGACTTATCCGCGTCGCTACGACTTGTATAGTCATGAGGCTCTATTGGGTTCGAGTACTGCTTTACTTGGTGTTCAGTACCGCCCACTTGGAAACCTGCACGACTTTTATCACCGAAAGCCTGCTCAGTGCCCACAACCGATCTGTGACTCATACTGGTACTTCCAGTTCGAATTTTTGCCGCCAGCGTACTAACCTCTTTTTTAGGGTTTAGTACCTTTTGTGTTGAAATTTTTCAGTAAAGCTAATAAAGTATACCAAAGGTATATTTTATCTTGCTTTACTTGCCCTTTTTTCTTTAAAACCTGTAGTCCTATGGATCCTAGGATCCGTAGGGCAGTGAAGGCGACAACGAGCGACCTTTAATCGCGCCGCCCCTTTTTGAGCACTTAACTGTGCTCAAGGGGGCGGATATTTACTGACCACTGACTAACAGACTACTTTTTTGATTGTTCGTTTGCATAACTCGAGTAAAAACTCGAAGCTCAAAGGGAAAAGGAGTTGGCGTGCAGATATGGCAACCTTCACGCAAGCTGCTTTGAAAAAGGCGCAAGACGCGGCGGTTCTCTTGAAGCACTTCATCTCAAGCCAAGGAAGAAGGCATCCCGCCATTGGAAAGCTTCAGGACGCTCTCACGGTTGTCATTAAGGGTAAAACCTTGAACGTCGAGAACTACCTGGCTTGCTTCACAGCAGAGCGAGAGCTCGAAGATTATGCGCTATGGATAGCAGAGGTAAGCTTCGCTTCCATTGCTCTTCAAAATCTCAAGGTAGAGAGATTGCGCTAAAGATTTTTAAATTGTTTTACATTCTTTTACTTTTCATTGTGAACGTTTTTACTTCAATCAAGGAAACTCATAGAGCGACATCTCAAAAGCCTAGCATCACGACGGCTTTTTTGATCGAAGCGAAACTCCATATTCCGAAACCGGTCAAAGCTACGGAGATTCTTAAATTGGAAGTTGAATCAAGAATAAAAAACAGCTCGCTCCGAGATTATGCAAAAAGCGCCCAAGCAAGGAGCATTGGAAAAGCAAAGTGTAGAATTACTTGGACTAATAGCCCACAAAGCAAACACACTAACGTTAAAAGTGCATTGGAAAAGGAGAAACACACGACACAGCAAAGGAGAGAGTTCGCCAAGCATTTCTTTTTAGTTTGTCCCAAATTAGAACACGCGAGAATTGCTTTCGCTAGGAACATTGGAGAGACACCCCATAGAGTTACACCAAACATCAGTTCACAAAGCAGATTTGTGAACACTAAGCGTGCATTAGACAAAGCAACCAGACACACAACACAACAACGGAAGGAGAGAAATACACACTTCGTTTCATTCTGTTTCATTCTAGAACAAACGAAAGTCACCTGCGGAAAGAGCATTATAGGAACACACCGTAGAATCAACTTGTATACGAGCACTAAAAGAGAGACCACGGAAATTAAGCAAGCATTGGACAAACTAACGCAACACACGACACAAAAGCCGAAGGAAATCAACAAACATTACGTTTCAGTTTGTTCCATTCCAGAACACGTGAGAATTACTTGCGGTAAGAGCATTGTAGGAACACACCGTAGAATCAACCCTAACAAGAGCATCACAAGAGAAGCCACGGAATTGAAGCAAGCATCGGGTAAAGCAACGCAACACACGACGCACAAATTGAAAGAAACTGATAAGCTTTATGTTTCAGTTTGTTTCATCTTAAAACACGTGAACACTACTTGCTCCAAGAGCATCTTCGGAACACACCGTAGAATTAATAGGAACAAGTGCTTCAAAAGTAAAACCACGGAAAATAACTCAGCATTGGACAAAGGACCACAACACAAACCGAAACAACCGAAAGAAACCGACAAACATCCTTGGAATCTTAAAAGGGGCACGCAACGCCTTGAACCCGGAAGAAACGGCAGAACCACAATTACAACCTCCATTAAGCAAGGGGGAAACTACTTGTGCACATCCGAAAACACAAACAGCAAAATTAGGAAGTGGGAGGCATTGAATTTGTGTGAAGAACAGTTTTTTAATCCTGTAAAACTTGTTGTTGCTAGAGAAATTAAGAGGGCGGAAGATAGCGGGTTGTCACAGGTCTTCCTGGAGCGGGTAAAGCTCTCGGCTGATGGGCTTAGAGGTTTGGGTTACGAGGAAGGACCGGAGGGAAAGATCAACAAATACCTTGCGGCCTGTGGGGCGAAGGGTGAGTTTAAATCCCACACCATAAGAGGAATCTCTGTTACTTTAGAATCACCGTTGAGCATTAGGAGAAACTTGCTGACAGCAGTAAGGTGTAAGTATAGCAACATCACCTTTCAAAGAAACAAAGAACCCCTTGCTTACATTGGGAAAACTGGAAAGGGGGAAGCAGGATCCAACATCAATGAGCAACACATGCTGCTGACGGTCTCCTTCTTCCTTGAGTCCGACACTCTTCACCAGGCCTGGGAATATCAGGTCCCGAAATACAAGATCCGGAACAATGGCCAGGTAAAGACAAAAACCCCTCCCTCAATACCCGCCTTCCCCAATAACAACACACCACACAAACACTTCATTCATCTTGAAACTAAAACACACATTGCCCATCACCGCTTTCCACTGCCCCTCTCTGCCTTCCCTCACCGCCACTCATTACACCTCACCGCCCCTCATTGTCCCTCACTGCCCCTCCATTTGCCCCTCTTCTTTGCCCCCCACCGCCCTTCAATGCCCCTCCTGACCCCCTCGCGGCCCCATTGAACCCCCTCACCGCCCCTCTTTAGCACTTCGCCCCTCCTCCCCTCACTGCCCCTCCTTGCCCCTCACCGCCCCTCACTCACCGCCCCTCTTGCCCCTCATTGCCCCTCAATGCCACACACATTGCTTCTCACTGCCCCTCACACCTCCCACCGCCCCTCCACCGCCCCTCATTGCCCCCTCTCTTTGCCCTTCATTGCCCCTCCACTGGCCTCATTGCCCATCCACCAGGACCCTCCACTTGCCCTTCATCACCCCCACGGCCCTCACCGCCTTTCACACGCCCCTCACCGCCCCCATACCCCCCACCACCCCTCACCACCCCTCACTGCCCCACACCGCCTCTTACAGGAAAATGGCACTAAAATCAAAGCTATGCGACCCGAGCTTAGAGCCCGAAGCACCGAGCATGAGCAGGCGGAGCATAAAGCATTGAGCACGGAGTCTGGTCAGATCAAACATAGTGCGCAGGGCATGGAGCCCACAGCCCCTCACAGCCTCTCGCCGCCTCTCACTGCCTCTCATGGCCCCTCACCGCCCCTCACCGCTCTTCACAGTCCCTCACTGCCCCTTACCGCCCTTCATTGCCCCTCACAACCCCTCATTGCCCTCCACCGCCCCCCACTTGCCCCTCCTTTGCCCTTCACACGCCTCCGCCCCTCCCCGCCCCTCCACGGCCCCTCACTTCGTTCGCCGCGGTCCCCTTGTTGCCCCTCACTTTGCCCCCTATTGCCCCTCACCGGCCCCTCTTGCCCCCCTGCCCTCTTGTCCCCTCCAATGCCACTCACGCCCTCGATGCCCCTCACCGCCCCTTCGTCGCCTCGCACCGCCTCATTTGCCCTTCCACTGCCCCTCACTGCCCCTCACACCGCCCCACATTGCCCCTCCACCGCCCCTCACCGCCCCTCAATGTCCCCCCACCGCCCCTCACCGCCCCTCACCGCTCTTCACCGCCCCTCCTTGTCCCTCACCGCCCCTCGTGCCTCATCGCCCCTCACCGCCCCCTCATTGCCCCTTTTTGCCCTCATTACCCCTCACCGCCCCTCACGCCCCTTATTTGTCCCTCAACGCCCCCATTGCCCCCTCAATACCCCTCGGTGCCCCTCCTTACCCCTCATTGCCCCTCACTTGCCCCTCACCGCCCCTCATTGCCCCTCATTGCCCCTCATTGCCCCCACCGTCCCTCATCGCCCCTCACCGCCCCTCCAATGCCCGCATTGCCCCTCCTTGCCCCCCATTGCCCCTCACTTGGCCCTGCCGCCTCAATGGCTCTCCGCCCTTCACCGCCCCTCACGGCCCTCACCGCCCCTCACCGCCCCTCATTGCCTCTTACAGGAAAATGGCACTAAAATCAGAACTATGCGACTCGAGCCCAGAGCCCGAAGCACGGAGCACGAGCAGGCGGAGCATAAAGCATTGAGCACGGAGTATGGCCGCACCAAACATAGTGCACAAAACACGGAGTATAGGCAGATCGAGCACAAAGCACAAAATAGTAAGCATATAGCTTGGCATTTGGGGAATGGTTACATCAAGCAAAAAGCAAGAACAATGCAAGCACGAAGCACAAAGCACAAATCACCCAGATTGGGAAATTGGTGCACAAAACAAAGAGAATGGGCACACGGATTAAAGAACACAGAGCACTGTGTAAGGATAGCTCATGCTCAAAGCATAGCACACAGTAAAAGAGAAGCATGGGCACAGACCATACAACATAGAGCAAAGAGCACAGAACCTTGGGAAAATATGAGCACTAAACACAGTGCACATGGCACACAGCAGGTGCAGAAGCATAGAACACAAAGCACAGATCACAGAATGTGGAAGGGCCGAGCAAAAAGCACCAAGCTTAAAGCTCAGGTTGTAGGCAGGTTGAACAATAAGCACAGAGCACAGATTATGCAATACAAAGCACAGAGTACAGGATATAGAGCACAAAGCAATGGCAAACCTTACATGGAGCACAGAACAAGGAGCAAATTCTCTGCACAACTTAAACACATGGTAAGGAATGTGGACAACCAGAGCACAGAAGTTAGAGCACAAAACAAAAACATCCCAAACAAAAAGCACAGAACACAAAAAGGGGGAAAGCCAAGCACAAAGCAGCAAGCAGATAACATAGAACAGAGGTTTCATGAGCACAAAGCACAATGCATAAATTGCAGATCACTGATAAATTCAGTCCAGAACAACTATAGAGGAAGCAGGAGAACTAAGCATAGTAAACTGAATTGGGTCAGGAAGCATCGTAATCAGCACACAGAGCAGATACAGTTGAAACATAAAACAATGGGCACAAACCACAGAAAGCAGAAAGGCCTAGCACAGAATATTGGACTTGTAACATCAATCACAAACAATCAGAAAACCCAACACACGGCACAGAGCACTAAGTACAGAGCACAAAGTACGGAATGCTTAGCACGGAACAGGGGCAGGCGGAACACAAAGTATAAAACACAAGGGCTCGGGTTCGGACAGCACAGGCATATGGTCAGAAACATGACCAGTTTGAAATCAGGACACAGAACTGGAATTACATGCAGACAGCACACAAAGCATAGGGCTGCACAAGACCATACTGCACTTTGCATTGAAATTTTCCCATCAAGAGCCCCTCAGCAAGCCACAACAAACAATCCTCACTCACAAAACAGAAGCAGCAAGAAACCACAAGCCACAACACGTAGCCTGAAAACAAGTTCGGGTATGAGTGAACAGGCGGACGTCATCGAAGAAGAGCATGAGGGAGAGGAGACTGAGGAAGAAGATCCGGCATTCGAGTTTTCAGTAGTAGACACTATTGCAAGGCTAGGTAGAGAATGGGATGCCATGTCTTATGCCTTGGTTGAGCATGAGCCTGACGGAGACGTCCGCGATACCTGGGCTTTGGCTTATGCCCGGGCGAGACTGGCTTACCCTGAATACCCCTTAGACGAGGCTGGGCGCCCTCTGAGGATTGGGAGCCAAGCCCGTACCCGTCGTAGAATCAGGAAGTACGACAAGTACGGGCTGCCCCTCTGTTGCATGACTTGCAGGTGCAATGGTGCTAACTGGCGCCAGAATACCGATACTGAATCCGAGGGATCAGTATGAAGAACAATGATAGAAAAATGATTGAAGTCAAAAAATTTCTTGAAAATTTTATTATTCTTCAAGTATTACTTGCAATCATAAACATCTGTACTATAGCCTCACACTCATCAAATCAGCAATTAGAGGTAACCTGGGGAACTGCCCCGAGACAAGACTTGCCGACAACCCATGTTACATGCAATAAGAGCATCACATTGCTGAATAGACCACGCTTTTCACAACTGTTCCACAATGCACAGAGCACAGAACTAGGTCATCCCGAGCAGAGAGCAGAAAGCACAAAGCATCAGCAAATGGAGTACGGAACACAGGTTAATAAGCATAGGCAGTTGGAATATAAAGCAGATGTTAGAGAGCATAGAACAAGTGAAGTTCAAACACGGAGTCCATTAAGGAAAACACAGAAAGCAAGCAAACCGACCATGAAAAACAGAGCACGGGACAAGGAGGATGTGGAGTTAGATCCAAAAACACATGCTAGGGAGCAGTCAACCTCGAATGCCCGAACACAAGGCAGGGAGCACGTGATGCTAAACAATGACAAACCGAGCAGATATTACAAATCACAAAGCATTAGTGGTTTGAACACAAACCACATAATTTGTTTCATTGAAGTAGCAAACAAAGCACAAAGGGGACTAAAAGGATTGTCTGTAACAAAACTGCAGGAGAAGGGGACGGAGGAGTTTGTGGCCCCCGCGGATGGTGCAGAGGCCCAGGTGTGGATGTCACCGATGTCTGACACACCGTTGTCAGTAACTCCCGAGGAAACTGAAACAGACACAGAAGAAGAAGTCTATCTCACACCGCAACACAACCCATCCCATGTAACTTATGACTTAGTCAGCCCGGAGCATTCAATAGATTATGACAGTGAAGAAGAAGAATCGAGTACCCCCGAGCACAATCCGGTCAAAGTTACCTATGATTTAGTGAGCCCTGACCACGAACCAGACAGCCAGGAAGAAGGAGGGATGTCGCCATGGTAATTTCAAAAGATTTAATAAGTAACATAGCAAAGAATAGGAAGCAACCAACCCTTCATGAAAACAACAACTTGTTGATGATTCTATTTGAAGGAGGGAAGGGGAAGATGGGATCAGGGATGCACCTGATGATGAAAATTGTGTGGTTACTAATCATGTCGGTTAAAGCGGGGCAAGGTTTAAGTAAATTGGAGGCCACAAATATGACAATCACAAACATTAGTATGATCAAACCGTATGAGGATTGTTTATGGCAGGGGTCAGGCAAAGGACCACTACAGGAGGACCCCATGTCGGACGAGGATGAGGAGGCTGAGGTACGTTTTGACACAATTAAGTGCGGGCCGCCTAGAAGGCCTCATAATGCAACATTCCTTGCCAATCACAGGCAAGATGTTTACTCCATGCAAAAGGTCATAAAGGATGATTGGGGTGTAGGGGGTCACACTGTCACACACTTGAGGATTGCACAAGAGAGTACGTCACCAGTAGTGTACTTAAACAGAAGCACAATTGTTATTCATAACCAATTGACAGAGGAGGGGCTGGTAACAGACCATGAGCTCACAAACAGTGGGTGTGACCAACAGGAGGGGCAGAAGGGTGGAGGAATGTACACAGCACTGGCAGGGGATGAGGTGGATAGGGAAGCAATCAAGGAGACTGCAGCCAAAATTCGGAATGGGGAGCTCACCAATGCAGTCCGGTTGGATGAGGAGGAAGAAGAGGATGAGCAATTCAAGGGCCAGTTCAGATTCCTGAAGCTGACAGGAAGGAAATATGCAAATATCACCAGAAAGGAAGTGAAGCAGGTCAGGACAGTGGTAGCCGCTGCAATCTCAAAGGCGGGGGGAAATCCAGCTCTGGTGACAGCAACAGCATTGACCTTCGGAGGAGGAAAGCAACCTTTCGTCCTGATTGGAAATGTAGACAGTGAGCACACCCAGTTGATGTTTGACCTCATTCAGATTAAACCAGCGAGCGGAACAGACTGGACAGTCAGGGTGCACAATGTCGGTGACCTCTATTGGGAGGCCCGATGGGCCTGGAAGCCATCGAACAAGCAGGGGAACAGGATGCCGATGAAGGCAAAGGATGTTGCCAACTACCTCTTGAAGCACCCCATGACTGCCGAGCTAGTGGAGGACATCAAATACACTCATGACCGCATCCACCCTATCTCAAACAACCATCAAAAGGTAACAACACATGCCACCTATCAAGCCCGAAATGCTAACACAAGGAATCCAATGAAACATGCATCGAGCACAATTCAGCCCACCACAAAGCAGCAGGTTGTGTTACATAACTTTACAAGTCTAACAAGAACCACTACAAAACTATCGGAGGATAACAGACCGTGGGACACGGGAAACACACGACAGGTGCTGTTTCTGAAGATGAAGAAGGGGGAGGATGGTGAGCCACTACAGAAGGGTGGTGATGACTATATGGTTGATGGGAATGAACCCCCGGAAATCATGGATTTCCCCACCGAGATGCAGGTTCTGGTACAGGGCCAGGAAAGGGGGAGGCTGGTGCTCTCTTACTTCCAGGGCTTTGAGTACTGCAGCTCGGTCACTCACGGAGAAGACAGGATTGCCAGGCTCAACCACATCAAGTGCATGTGTTACAATGAGAGGATGCTTCTGGGGGGAGAAGCGGGCCTCACCCCTGATCAGAAGGGAAAAGGGGAGAAGCGGGACAGAGGCACCCCTGGCTCAGTCGGAGGAACTAAGAAAAAGCTGAACAAATCCTTCAACACCGTTAGTGGCTAAGTTAAGTCTGCAGGAGACTAGCTCACCTGATTCTCAGCAACTTTTTAGGATGAGCAGACAGCTGCAAGCAGTTCATACAAACATAGAAAGCAGAACTCTAAAAACAAAACACCTGTATACTTGCCCCGTTGGAGCACCGTGGCCTAGCACGGTGTCCGCCTTGCCAACGGGGGATCGCCCAGAAAACCCCGGGTCTTGTGTAAAATATATAAAATACTGTTGCAGCAAGCTGACTATGACAATAGCACTAACCATCTGCGGGCCAATTCCCCAAAGTAACAGGCTGGGCACTAATGCAGGAACACATAATTGCTAAAATGGTCGGGAAGACAAACTCAGCAGCAGACAAGATGAGCACTCCAATTGAAGGTATGTTAATCACCGCCCTTCACATCATGGCCCGCTATGTATCCCTTCAAAGAAAACGGATGAGAGAGGAACTCACCGCATCACAAGGGCCGCTCATCCTCCTATGGCACGTGGCATCTTGCCTAGCACACAACAAAGCAAAATTGACAAAAAACAACAACCCTGGACCCAGAACCTGGATCAAATGGGCACACATTAAAACCAAAACAAGACTACAGTATAAGACAAAACCTGATCAAAATGCCCGATACAAGGTAATGAAGGATGCAGTAGGAAGAACTTTCACAACACAAAGGAGAGGCAGACGGTCCAAACATGACCATAACACACCTTTGCATATACCCGCAAGGAAAAAGCTAATGAGAACACTAGCAGGAAGGAATCAACACCCAAACACCCACACAGAAGCAAACAGAACCAACAACCATGGACAAAAGGGGAATCCCGGTCAACTGGAACCAAGCACAACAACATCATCCATTAAAATGGCAGATGCCATACACATCGGAAGCAATATGACTGAAGTGCCATTTACCAGGAAAGAGATCATGAGGGGAAAAGGGGGGCAGCCCGCTGGGTCATCAACCCTAAACAATAACAGTCTTGAAGCAGAAACAGGACACAACGGGGAAGGGATTGATTCTGAACAGCTAGATGAGGCTCTCAGGCTACAGGACAAAAGCTCGATCCCCCCCATAGGCTATGATGAACTCCTTTCAAAACTGGAAACCGGGGAACCAAGCTTCGTACACCTCATCAGGAAAGCATTGGGCAAACACCTGAGGATCCACTTCGGGGTGAGCAACGGTGAACACTGGAAACTCATAACCCTCCGAATTACAAATGAAAAACACATAGAAGCCTATATTTATGACTCACTTGGGGTAATAACAACAACCGAAACACAAAGCAAACTTGAAGGGGCACTCTCATCTTGGTTGAAAATTCACCACAAAACCATAAACGGGAGAAGTTGGAAGGTAGAGGTATCAACGTTCAGACAGCAACTGGATAATCACACATGCGGGATCTGGGTTATCAGAACAGCGGAGAAATGGAGGCAATGGTGTGACAGGAGCGAGCATTTACCATTCTTCACCTATCTAAAGGAAGGGAGCATTGAAGGGGAGCACCACAACTCGGAGGCCACATTACACATTCAGGACCTACAAGAAATAATCCAAGACAGGATCACTCAGCCCAAGGATGAAAGAGGGAACACCAACAAGGACATTACAAAATACAACCCTGTATACAGCAGGAAAGGAGTCATTACCATAGCCAATATTGAGACACTGTGCTTCAAGTTGAAACTAGACTTCACTTGCACCAACAACAAGCGCACCTTTTATGAAATGATAAACGGTAGCCAACAGGAATACAACAATGACATAAACAAACTTCTTCAGACAAAACACCACACCTATATCCTTCATGAAAGTCAGGAATGGACATTGGCAATACACTTGAAACATAAGAACACTGTCCTTTTAATCAAACCTTTCACAAAAATGGGAAAAGAAGGACATGACAACAAGACACCAGTATATAAACACTTAGGTCTCAGATGTGAGATCGATCCCCAAAACAAAGGCCTTCTGGTCTTCCACACAGCAGTCAAAACTCAGGAAATCCTTCAAAATCTCAGATATGCAGGAGAGCACCAGCTAGAAAGAGACATCATAAACAGCATGGTCACTTCTAACATCAAGTATCACCATGGCTTCGGGAAATTCACTAGAAATGAGAAGCTAAACAACAGGGGAGCGGTAGCCATAATCAGGGAGCAACTCAGATATGGGAATATAACCCCTGAGGAAATAGCGCAAAATAGAGAATTCCGGGAATTAAACAAGTGGTGGTTGGAGGCATTAGAACAGGGAAAGCAATGGCTTCCAATGCCCCGGGAAAAAGAAACACCCTCAAAACCACGGGCCTGAGGTACCAGGCAGGGAAAAAACTGAGGAGGAAGGTTCAAAATTGTGAGCGGACGGAAAACATCTTTTTCCACAAAAACTTATACGGAGTGGATGGAAGATGCATCAAACAAAAGGCTAAGCACTCACGGAATGAGGCGGAAAACATACGGCTGCAGGAACTACAGAGAGCTCAAGGGAGAAAGGAACACATTATAGTAATGGGAATGAATATGAGAGGATTGAGACACACAAAGGAGGACCAGGATAGTATGATTAAGCTAGAGACCATTTGTAACCTAGTGCTGGACAGAAAAGCACACATCATATGTGTCTCTGAGACCAAGATCTCAACCACAAGTATGCCAATGGTTAAGACATTGATGCTCCAGAAAGGTTTAAACTTTAGAATTTCACACACGGATGAAAAGGCTAGTATAGGGTCCCTCATAGTATGGAACCCCAAAGATATACCGCTTACACCCAATGCAACATATGTGGACGGGACACAAAAAGGTCAGTCATGATTCGGTTTACAGGCACAAAGGGTTTTTCGTTTTCGGTGGCAAGCGGGTACATGAACGATGCCAGTCTCAAAGAGGAACAAGAGGACTTCTATAAAACCCTTAAGGATTGGGCGGCCAAGTCAGGAGACAACAGAAACAAGGCCCACATAGAAATAGGAGACAAGAATTGCACACTGACCCAAAGCCAAAGGATAACAAAAGGTCAGCAGATGTCATACAAAGATCACCAGACTAAGAACAAACACCTCTTAAGTTACTTCAATGATGACAGGACAACATTAACAGAACTTATCACACACATGCATCCAGAATGTAATGAGATATTCACAAGGGTTGTGAACAACAGTTCAAAAGCAAAACTCACTCATATAATGGCAAACAAAGGAATGGAAGATAGAACAGCGGCTGCTGGCTGGCTTGAAATGAACCCATACATAGTTTCAGACCACGGTATAGTTTGGGCTCAGATTGACATCAGAGGAGAGCAGATACACCCTGAAAAACAGAAACATACTCCTACGGAGGAACCGCGCCTGAACGGAGCAAATGACACTACACATGACAAGTACCCTGGTTTCCCAGTAAGAATGGAGCACACAGAGACGGTAGGAGGTTTTAGAAAGCTTACAAAGGCTGCTGTAGCCAGAATCTTGGAGAAAAATGGATACACCATAAAGCATTTAGCAAATGCAAGCATTGAACAAAACAATGCAGCACAAGTAATAAACACTGTTCTAGGAGACACCACAGACTACAATATGAAAAAGGAGGATATCCACGGAGACAACCTAAAAGAAGACTCAAGCACATGGAAGGGTAAGCTGACGAGCACAAAAGGTAGCATAAAGTGGCACAACAAGACTAAAGAATGGTGGATACACATGGACTCACCTTGGAACTCCGCACACATCCGCTCTAGGGGCATTGGCATGCCAGAGGGAGTGACACAGCATGGTTATGTTCAAATTGGAGTGCAACAGAATTTTTGTGGTTTCAGACTTTCAGAATCCGTGACTCCTGCTGCAGTAGAGCCGAATGACACATGTAGCTCCGTGACACAAACAGGATGTACAAGTAGCCACGAAGCGACACGCCTGTTCAGCTCTGTTCCTTTTGCTCTTGCAAACAGGAACTTCACGGGTACCTACGGTACTCTGTGAGGCACACTGCAAATCCGATTTTGTAAATTTCTTCACCTGTTTCACCGGTAAAACAGTAGAGTAGGTAGTGACTAGACCACTTGGTTGTACGACGGCGATCGAACGACGACAGGAGATCTGACAGTGAAGTCGCGGGGACGGCGTTACGACTTCAAACGACGGCTTCACAGCGACTACGACAGTACGATTGACTTCACTGTTACTCCTCTGAGGGAGAGAGAATGGCTGGATCTTCGAAGAGCAAGGCAGCAACGTCCACTCAGGACGAGGATTTCCCTCCCCTCCCGGCGAAGCCTGACATCGGGCAGACTTCCCCTTCCCCGGCAGCACCGTCCACTCAGGACGTGCTGTTACAACAAATTTTGACGATGCAAAAGCAGCAGAGTGAGCTGCTTGAGATGCAGAGGCAGCAGGCAGAAGATCATCGACTGCTGCGTGCCGATCATCAACGTCTAGCACAAATCAACGTTGAGCTGGAGGCGAAGGTGGCAGCGAAGCCTGGGACTTCTGACCCGGAATCCGCAGCCAAGACCGCCGAGCAACTTCTGGAGAGAAGGAAGAAGCTGGACTACGTGCCAGCAGCCTCCATCAACCCGTTTCCAACGCGTCCGGCGACACTGGCAACGAGGATGCCGCAGTTGTACGACCTACACGGCAACAAGACGTACGACTCGCTCTCCAAGAAGTCCAACTCTTCCATGAAGTACGAGTGCATGGTGCTGGCTCCAGCGCTGTCCTACTTGCACGACGTGGTGACCGCGTGCAACCAGACGTTGGACGAACATGAGGACTCAGGATTGTCACTGAGAGACTTACTGAAACACTGCCACGAGGTTACCAACTCTGTCCACGGCGTGTACGCTTTACTGTGTAACCGGTGGACGATGCTGGAACTGCGCGGGCAGCTGGAGCAGGAGCCGGGTTCTTCACAGCGGGGAGGACAAGAGGCTCTACGCGCGAAGCTGCAGTTCGTGGAGGACAGGGTCTACCAGGCAGCGGACGGTGTGGTGGCGGACGAGGTGTTGCAGCAATGGCTGAACGACTTCGACAAGAACCGCGGCAGAGCAGTGCTGAACATTGCGTCCAAGAACGCGGCCAACGCGGAAACGCGGGTTGTAAAAGATCCACGGGACCGTGAGCGCTGGAAGGAGCGTAAGAACAAGGAGAAGGACGGTACGAAGCAGCCTACCGACAAAGGCGGCAACAAGGGCCGGGGCGGAAAGCCCGCGGCCGATGTGTGATGTGCGTGCCGCCACCCCCTCCAGCGCAACAGCCCTCTCCGGGCGCTGGACGGGGGAAACTCACCTTGCAGCAGCGGGTGAGACAGCGGAGGGGAGCATGGCGCGCGGCGGGCGCCAGTTCCGAGGTGATGCAATGGATTACTCACGGGGTGAAGTTGAGGTGGAAGCGCGGACCTCCACCTCCGTTCGACCACGGGGTGTCACTGAGGGATGCGACGCGGCAGCAGCAGGTGTGGCTGGACGCGGAGAAGGAGAGGCTGCTAGAGAACGGGGCCTGGTCGAGAGCGACGAGAAGATCTCACGTTTCGCGCGCTTTTTTGGTGCCGAAACCGGGTACGAACAAGTGGAGACTGGTGGTGGACTTCCGATGGCTGAACCAGTGGTGTGTAAAAAATCGTGTGAAGATGGAGACGCTGAAGAAACTAAGGAGACTGGCGAAACCGGGCGACTGGTGCTTCAGCTTCGACCTCCAGGACGGTTTTCACGCGCTGGGAATCCACCCGGACTTCCAGAAGTTCATGCAGTTCGACCTGCAAGGGGACCTGCTTCAATGTTCAGCGATGCCGTTCGGATGGAGCGATTCTCCGAGAGTTTTCTGCAAGTTCGTACGCGTGATGGTGGAGGCTTTGCGTTCGCCACAGGCTGCGGAGGATCGCAGAGAAATCAAAAGACTGCGGGACGGTTCCGCAGTACGACAGCGATGGTCAGTCCGTCGCAGGACCGGTGGTGCTGGCGGGGACACGAACCGTCACAGCGGAATGCGAGTGCTACCGTACATGGACGATTTTCTGGTGCTGGTCGACTCTCAGCGAGAAGGCTTTCTGCGTCGAGAAAAAGTTCAACTGGTGCTTCATCGACTTGGCCTACGGCGGAACGAGAAGAAGGGCCACTGGGAGCCTACGCAGGTGGTGGAGCACCTCGGGCTGGAGGTGGACCTGAAGCTGGGACAATTCCGTGTGACAGAACGACGGGTGCACAAAATCCACGCGAAGGCGAAGGAGATCCTGTGCGATGCAGCGAGAAATCGAAGGTGGATTCCTGCCAGGAGACTGGCGTCCTTCACGGGACTCTGCCAATCCGTGTACTTGGCAGTACCAGCGGCGCGGCTCTACCTACGGGAGCTCTACTTCGTGCTGGCGGAGAAACGCAGCTGGGGAGCGAAGGTAAAAATCTCACGTTCAGCTCGGGGGGACTTAGAATGGTGGTCCAGGCTGCCTGTGATGAGCAGGTGGAACGGACGCAAAATCTGGAGATCCCCGACGAGAGCGAAGGTGCACACGGACTCTTCGATGACGGCATGGGGAGGAGTGCTGAACCTGAAGTTCCCCGCGCGAGGTTTCTGGCCAGACGAGATGCGCTGCTGGCACATTACGCACCTAGAACTGGAGGCCGTGTACAAGACCGTACAGGCGTTCTTGCAGGAGCTGGAGGGCAAGGTCGTACGACTCTACTGCGACAACCAGGCGGTGGTGGCGATGCTGTCACACTTCACCTCCAGAAACCCGGACCTGATGAGGAGAATGAGGAGACTCTGGCTGCTACTGGATCTGCACGACATCGAGTTGCAGGCTCGGTACATCCGCAGTGAGGCCAACGTGTGGGCCGACAACCTTTCGCGTTGCGAGGATTTGGACGACTGGCGGCTGAATCGGGACTGGTTCGTGTGGGCCAACAAGCAGTGGGGGCCCTACACAGTCGACCGGTTCGCTTCCGAGATCTCCGCGCGGCTTCCTCGGTACTACGCTGCGTGTGGAAGGACCCGAAGTGCGAAGGTGTGGACTCTCTGACGTACGATTGGCGGGGGGAAAACAATTGGGTGAACCCCCCGTGGGCGCTGCTGGACGAGGTGGCGCACAAGCTGCGGGAGGAGGGGGCCGCTGCTACGGTGGTGGCTCCGTACTGGCCGGGACAGTCCTGGTTCAGGGAGCTGGAAGCCCTGGCC
>LGRX02006638.1:0-12627 GCA_001247695.2 Cymbomonas tetramitiformis
GACCTCATTTTCGAACTCCTCGCTAAATTTCACGATTAGCACCTACCCCACGCCTCCCCATGCCCGCCTGAAGGGCGTATCTCCTGACTACTACCTCCATCGAACGATTTGTCTACTCGAGAAGCGTAGAGCACCTGCACATCTGACCAGTATCAGACCCCGCTTGTAATATCGATCCCTGGCGGTCTCGGGCGATATTTTCGACCTCATTCTCGAACTCCTCGCTAAATTTCACGATTAGCACCTACCCCACGCCTCCCCATGCCCGCCTGAAGGGCGTATCTCCTGACTACTACCTCCATCGAACGATTTGTCTACCTCAAGAAGCGTAGAGCACCCTGGACACCTCTACCCCCCCTGAGATCACCAGCCTGCTCACCATGTTCGGCCCTGTTGGGAGAGCGCACGCATGCAACCCATTGACCCAACACTCCCTGCGAGTCGTCGGATTGCTTAACTTCGCCTACCCTCTCAGCCTTTCGGCCTCTAACCAGGCATACCCTGATCTGCGGTACAAAGGGACCGCAGGAGGGCTTCACGGTTATAGCAAGCCAAAATTTAACTTTTGCCTGTATTCTACACCATTCATCGGGCTTCGAGGTCCATTTCAAGGCGTAGGGCGAACGGATTCTGACACTTGTGAGTATTAGGTGAAAGTTTCGAGGGTTGGCGACAAATTTCTAGCAATTTTAAAAATCATGTCTATAACCGTGTGGTCCTCAGGGGGGGTGGGGTAGAGATCGCGACCACTATTTTGAGCCGATATCCGTGAACCATACCCTACTACATCCCAGCCTTCGGATGACTGTCTTACGAAGCGAGGAAGATCCTGCCCCCCGGCAAGCATCAAGCACACGTCAAAAGGGATATAGGGAGCCCACGTTCAGGCTTAAATACCTCTTGGCACATGTAAGTCGTGCTGTGAACCCACACACCATCGTAGTTCAGATCGAGCCCCCTGAAAGCTCAGCTATCTCGCCATCACAGCAATAGCCATTCCAACCCCAATAACATCGATCCCTGGCGGTCTCGGGCGATATTTTCGACCTCATTTTCGAACTCCTCGCTGAATTTCACGATTAGCACCTACCCCACGCCTCCCCATGCCCGCCTGAAGGGCGTATCTCCTGACTACTACCTCCATCGAACGATTTGTCTACTCAAGAAGCGTAGAGCACCTGCACATCAGACCAGTATCAGACCCCGCTTGTAATATCGATCCCTGGCGGTCTCGGGTGATATTTTCGACCTCATTTTCGAACTCCTCGCTAAATTTCACGATTAGCACCTACCCCACGCCTCCCCATGCCCGCCTGAAGGGCGTATCTCCTGACTACTACCTCCATCGAACGATCTGTCTACTCAAGAAGCGTAGAGCACCCTGGACACCTCTACCCCCCCTGAGATCACCAGCCTGCTCACCATGTTCGGCCCTGTTGGGAGAGCGCTCGCATGCAACCCATTGACCCAACACTCCCTGCGAGTCGTCGGATTGCTTAACCTCTTAGCCGGTAGCCGTTACGATATCGTAACAAACCACCCGCGGTCCTTTTGGTTTCGCATGCACGTGTGCTCACCAAAAAGGGTTAGACGAACTCTAGACATGATACAACCTAGGGTATGTGTGCATAGTGAGCATGCATGCATCATTCCATGGCAGATTTGTATGGGATACACATACACTCTTATCATATTCATAACAATTTGAACCGACAATAATGCTTTTTATAGCCAATTTTGAAACGGAAATCATCTCAAATCTGCATGATTTAGACAACTTTGACATTGATATGAATGTGCATGACCATATATGTTCAGGGTATGCCACATTCAACCATCACATATCGATATATGGGTGCTAAGGGCTATACATCCTCGCTTATATGTGAAATACACGTAGACTAATCGCTTAAGTATGGAAAACATTGCTTAAGTATGAAAAACATTGAAGAATCGCATGTTTTTTCATGTTTTTTTCGTAAAAAGGCCACGTATATCGAGATGTAGGCACATTTAGCTCAACATATGACTGACAAAAGTTTAAACAAGGCCAAGGCCGATAGCATCGTACTAACGGCAACCGCTTAAGAGACCTTAGGCGACCAAGAATCGCTTTTGCGTAGAATCGATTGCTAAAATTTGGAGAAGTTTTGCTTGTATAATCGGTATATCTCACGATATATATGCCATAGATGTTCATACAATAGCTCAATTTGTAGTTGCGATAGGTGTCGAAATCATATATAATCACCGTGGCATGCTTATGTATGTGAGCACCACACCCGCTTCCCACACAAAACATGCATTTTTGGCCGGAAATAGCGTTACCGGCTAAGAGGTTAACTTCGCCTACCCTCTCAGCCTTTCGGCCTCTAACCAGGCATACCCTGATCTGCGGTACAAAGGGACCGCAGGAGGGCTTCACGGTTATAGCAAGCCAAAATTTAACTTTTGCCTGTATTCTACACCATTCATCGGGCTTCCAGGTCCATTTCAAGGCGTAGGGCGAACGGATTCTGACACTTGTGAGTATTAGGTGAAAGTTTCGAGGGTTGGCGACAAATTTCTAGCAATTTTAAAAATCATGTCTATAACCGTGTGGTCCTCAAGGGGGGTAGAGATCGCGACCACTATTTTTGAGCCGATATCCGTGAACCATACCCTACTACATCCCAGCCTTCGGATGACTGTCTTACGAAGCGAGGAAGATCCTGCCCCCCGGCAAGCATCAAGCACACGTCGAAAGGGATATAGGGAGCCCACGTTCAGGCTTAAATACCTCTTGGCACATGTAAGTCGTGCTGTGAACCCACACACCATCGTAGTTCAGATCGAGCCCCCTGAAAGCTCAACTATCTCGCCATCACAGCAATAGCCATTCCAACCCCAATAACATCGATCCCTGGCGGTCTCGGGCGATATTTTCGACCTCATTTTCGAACTCCTCGCTAAATTTCACGATTAGCACCTACCCCACGCCTCCCCATGCCCGCCTGAAGGGCGTATCTCCCGACTACTACCTCCATCGAACGATTTGTCTACTCAAGAAGCGTAGAGCACCTGCACATCAGACCAGTATCAGACCCCGCTTGTAATATCGATCCCTGGCGGTCTCGGGCGATATTTTCGACCTCATTTTCGAACTCCTCGCTAAATTTCACGATTAGCACCTACCCCACGCCTCCCCATGCCCGCCTGAAGGGCGTATCTCCTGACTACTACCTCCATCGAACGATCTGTCTACTCAAGAAGCGTCGAGCACCCTGGACACCTCTACCCCCCCTAAGATCACCAGCCTGCTCACCATGTTCGGCCCTGTTGGGAGAGCGCTCGCATGCAACCCATTGACCCAACACTCCCTGCGAGTCGTCGGATTGCTTAACTTCGCCTACCCTCTCAGCCTTTCGGCCTCTAACCAGGCATACCCTGATCTGTGGTACAAAGGGACCGCAGGAGGGCTTCACGGGTAAGATAACGTAAACTAAGGCCCGTCCTTACAAATGGAAATACCAGTTGAACCTGTCGACTGACATGACATGACACTCGACTGGTTCGTGGTTGATGGTTCCCTCCCTTCGTTTGTCTGCTTCCGCTCTCCTAATGTTTGTTATGAACTGAAAACTGCAAGACTACTGTTCGCATAGCGCGTGATATATATATATATACATATATATACATATATATTACAGCACTACGATAGCAACTTCGGCTCGTGAAATTCCGTTGCATTTTACAGGACGTGCTGCTAGTAGTTTTTGCAAGCATCATACTTTGCATTTATACTCAGATCCCTGACAGTTAGCCTGTACGATGAGCTCGGGCTTGGCCCAACTTGTCTGCGCTTTCACTCCTGGATGTACTCCGGGGGGATCCGGAATAAATGCCTTACTGTCATCTCGTTGCATGACGCTAGAGGTAAGTCGTTTCGGAGCTTGACTGATTCCGAATCTAGGTAACTCGCGAGCATTTTGCGTGTACTTTGCTCTCGTTTCTGCGTGCGCGCGTGTGCGCACGCTTGCTGCTTGCATGTTCCCCCGGCGGACGCGTCTTCTGTTGAAGCCTTTTGGTTTGGATAACTTGTTTTTGCATCTTCCTTTAACGGCCAATACATTAGTTGTGTTCGATTTCATTGCCACCACTGTTTTCGCATGCGAGTTCACTATATAGATATGCATTTGTTTTGCTGTTGGAGAAGTTGTGGAAAGATGTACCGGATACTCCCGTTGGTGATTGCCATGTTTGAGGGTGCGTTAAAAACAGCTTGCCGTTCAGCAATGGAGAAAAGCTTGCCAAGACTCTGCTTGGTGCAAGAGTCCTGAGTTTAGCCTCCCAGATGATCTGAACGGTTATTGCAAGTACGACACTCTACCTTCTCTGCAACTTTTACTTCTTTATTCGCTCCAAAAAACATATATCTGCGTCCACGGTTTGCAGGCGGAAAGGGAACCCGAATCCATCTTCCACGGTGATCCGAACAGTCTTGGACGTAACTTGCAGGGGTTTCTTTATTAAAGTCACGGATACTGACGTGTTGCAATATGACGCTATCTTGACTTTTTAAACCCTTTATTTGGTTATATTTCCATGACTTTTACAAGCCTATATAGTCACAGGATGACTGACTGGGACTTTCCCTTTGCTTGTGCAGGAATGGTCTACCCGTGGCAACGATCTCAATGATGAGAGAAATGGAAGAGGACGTAACTAAGTCGCCCTATTCGCGTTTCACGTATGCCACACATAACCTTCTCTCCCTGCTGAAAGAGTGTATCAGGAGAAGATTTGGTTTTTGCCGTCTTAGAAGGACAGATCATCCTCACCCTACCAAGTGTGCGTTCTGGTACGCTCGCAGGCGTATGGCGGCGCTCCTGATTACAGCCACATGCCTTATCGTTCCTTTGATTCTGCCAGCGATCATGGCCTCCATGAAAGAAAAAGCGTTGGGTAACTTCTTGGACAGAATGAAAAAGAAGTTCTTATCTGAAGGTAGGGTCCCGAGTGTTGGGAGGTGTCTTTCATAAGTCGTGTTATCAAAAGTGGGCGAGCTCGGACTAGTCGTAATCGGCTAAGAGTAGGTTTCATGTTACTAAAGAGTGCATCTCACCTATTTCAGGTGCCATATCCGAACAAGAAGGCAAAGGAGGTGAGGCCACAGCCTCAAAATCTTTTCTGTTCTAACTATGCGGTAAGATTATTGAATACTAACGCAGACATCCTTGGGGATCTCAATTTCAACGAGGACTTCTTGCATGCCCTCCCTCTCTTTCTCTTTCTCTACCTCTCTCTCTCTCTCTCTGATGGACCTGTCGTCCTGCACTGCGCTCTCGCCCTCCTCATCGTTGCACTACTCATCGTACGCTGCCCACCTTCACACGATATGACTCAAACTATGCATCAAATCGTTCCCATCTTCACGAGATGTGTATCACACATTGTGTCACACGCTTTACACCTTCACGAGAAATATCTGTCGATATATCGGACCTGACCGTTCAACTTGGAGCCGGTCCCGCCGGCTTGTGCTTTGAGCCCACAGTAAGTGCCGAGGTCGAGCTCCTTGCCCCTGCCTCTTGGGGAAGTCGGCTGAGCCACGTGGGGTGAGGTGCCAGACAACTCTCTACAGACACTCCAGGAGGGCTCCGGGCCGTCGCTTGCGGACCGCTTCGCGTATAAAATAGACATCTGGTTCTCTATCAGCAAAGCGAGGTGTGTGCCTACCACCTGTTTGTGCGGCGGCAGATCGCTGAGTGTGGTGATGTTCATCCTCAGCCGACCATGTCCTCCACTCTGCAATCTGCTGGGTTACTGATAGTTCATACGCCGTATACCTCGCCGGTTCATGCGGCCTTCATGTGAGCGACTTCAGTTTAGAAGGGTCGATGGATGCTTTGTGGCAACTCGGTAGCATCCTTCGCCATTCGCAATGCAATTACTCTGAGGTTTTTTTGAGATATGCTTTGTCTGCTGACTTATATATATTCTGCGATGCGGGCGGTGTGGCAGTAAACCAATTGCGCTCATGATGGTGGTTGTCTGGCTTGTACTGGTGAGCTGGAGTGCACTGTTTGCGTTCGGCGACGATGATCCTCTGTGGAAGGTGCCTCCCTTGCCTTGTCAAGACCTAAGTACTGTCCTAGAGGTAATGTGTATATCCGGATCAAAGGTCGAAAGCATGTTCCGTGCTGAACAATTGCGCACATACTCCGGAAGTGCAAGTCCTCGGGGAAGCCGAGCACGTGCTCTGGATCACGGAGTGCTCCTGGCTGCGGTGCCAGACGGAGGAGTGCATATGACTGCCGTCTGTTGCGAGGCGGGGCCTGGCCAACTGATCTGCGGCTAAGGCCGAGAGAGTGCGGACGACTGGCAGAGTATCGAAGGTGTAGGTATTGCATGGACTTTCGTTGGGGACGGCGAGAACTTGGCGCTTCGCTGCGTGGCGGTCGTGACGTCCGTCGGCGGCCTGCTCGTCACCTCGCTGTTCATGGGCATCGTCGGGGATGCCATATCTGAAAAGGTGGACAGCTTGAAGAAAGGGAAGAGCAAGGTGCGCTCGCCTTGGCGAGCTCTGCTCTTGCCTTGCCTTGCCTTGTGGCCAATAAATAGCCTTTGCATCGCACGCTCCGGTGTTATGGCCTCACATCTCGCATCGAAAGCTCCAGCACTTCACCCCGAGCGGCATACGCTCCAATGTCTATTGGTTGCGACAAAGCTATGGCACGAGTTTCAGTGGGAACCCCCCTTGTTACAATGCTCCAGCAGTTATCCCCAGCCACCCGTGCCTTGGTGCTTAGCCCTGGCGCTGGCACGGAGCCCAGCCATCGCCTGCTACGGTACTTCTTTCCAGCGACGCGTGCGCCGTCGATCTGCTTTGTCGGTTCCCAAAGCAGATCAGCCGTCCGCCACAAAAAGTCAGCTTGTGCGTATATAGGCACTTCTGGTGCTGCTGGGTGTCCCACCTGCTGGTGCTAATGGCGCTGCCCCAGTTGAGGACTGCTTGCATGGGGGTCGGGACGGGCTGTTGGGCGCAGGTCGTGGAGGCGAATCATACGCTGATCATCGGATGGAGCGAGAAGCTTCTTCCAATCGTGAACCAGCTCTCGATAGCCAATGAGAGTGAGGGTGCGTAGCCCCCCCTCTTTCTTTCCAGGGAGTTGCAAGGGTGACGCCTCAGCTCATGACCACAGTGATGCCTGACAGTCTCCACGAGGCCGTATGGCAGGCTGAATCGGTGGCACACGACTGGTGCGATTGGCCCAGTTGTGTTCTGTCCGGCAGAGCGCTTTGGTTCTGGCTGCAGTGGCTGTGCTGAGGGGCAGTTGTGACGCCAGGTGGCGGTGTCGTAGTCGTGCTGTCATCACGGGAGAAGGAGGCCATGGAGACTGATATTCAGAGCTACGAGTTCACTTCCGCTGTCAAATCCTCCATCATTTGCAGGTCCGTGACGCCATGCTGTATGGGGCAGCACGCAATTCAGGTTGACGGTGGACCGGCATGGCATCACGTGTCACGGGCTGACAGCTGGAGTGACGCACGTGAGTGCCGTGGTGTGCGCCAGCGAGTGTGAGGCACGGGGGTATGGGGGCGTACGGGCGTTCCCTGCAGGACGGGGAGCAGCTTGAACTTCAACGACTTGAAGAAGGTGTCGGCGGACCAGGCCCGGAGCATCATCGTGCTTGCCGGCGAGAACCCCAACATGGACGAGGACGAGCGCGACGGCGAGGTGCTGCAGGTGCGCGCGTGCTCCGAGGGGTCCACGGCTGCTCCAGGCGATCCCCACCGCCTGGCCGGGACGAGGGGCTGCGGCTCACCGCCGAGCAGAAGAGCTCGTCTCGTCAGCTCGCTCTACCATGGCCGCGCTCTTCATCCATGAAGCCTGTGGTATTCGGACGGATCTCTCACTCTTAAGCGCATCAACCTCGGAGTCATGGTCCCTCGACCGCTGGTGGCTGACGGCTCCATGTTCCGACCCATAACAGCGGACGGATATCCCAGGCAGGCGGTGTAAATCGGCTGGTGCATAGCTCGTGGTGGCGCTGGCTCTGCCTGGGTCAGAGGCGAGGCTAGATTTATGATGTGATGGGGAGGGGGGGGCTTGGACGACGCCCAATTTCAGGTGCTGCTGAGCCTGAGGAGATTGCAGCGAGACGTTGGGCTAGAAGGGCACATCGTGACTGAGGTGCGTCTTAGGTTAGTGGCGGACCCATGAACAAGGGCCCATGAACAAGCCCCGGCGATGCTTGAGGGCTGATTTGCGGGGCTGCGGGGTGAGAGGCAGGTGAACGAGCTAGAGAACGAGCCTCTATTCCGCTCCATCTTTGCGAGTCAGAGTGTCGTGCACACCGTCACCGCGCACAACTCCATCGGGCGCCTCATGATCCAGTGTTCCCTCTCCAGCCGTGCAGGAGAGGTGCGAGCCTGGGGGCCGAGCTCCACCCTCTAGCGCCCTCCCTCCCCCTTGCCCGCACTGGATATCTCAATCAATCTACTTCGTTGATGTGCATCAATCGAGTCGGGTTATGCGTATTTTCAGAGTCGATATCATATAACTCAGTTCAATTTTTCCATAAACTGAACGAAGGGGGAATCAAACCCACCGTCCACACTTTACTGGATTGTTGTGCTATCACTGCACGATTCGTTCTATTTAAACTGAGATAATTCATCATCGCTGCTCCTTACGGGAGCAGCATCCGCCAATCAATATTTCGATTTTTCCGATTACTTCAAGTCTTCAAGCTTCAAGCTTCATCTTCGAACTTCTTGCACATATCCGTAGCCCAGTGTGTTAGTACTTCCTATCTCCCCTATATCTCCCTGCGGCAGCCTTGTCTCCAAGCCTGACGCCTACCCCTTCCCTTACTGGTGCGCTGGCGCCCACCCTCTCTTTCATGACCAAGGCAAGATTGGCCGGGTGTGCGGGGATGATTGAGGGGTGGTTCAGATCTGGCTGAACTTGCTCGGGTTTGAAGGCAACGAGTTTTACCTCAAGGTGCTCCCCGCATGCCTTCATACAGTTCTCCCCGGATCTGTTGGGGTCTGATGTCATCGGGTTCTCTACCTTCAGATCTCTCCGGGGTGTCCCGATGTGAGGTCCTGGGTGCACCGCATTCGACCTGGGAGAATTCCCTCGCTCCCCCAGCGGAGCGCCCTGGAGAAAGCTTGCGGAGGGTCCTCGATGGCCTGGGAGGCCGAAGGCGGGTTTGCTTGCGCGTGCAATAGAAGGGTGCACGAGACGGGCAAGGTGAGGCCAGGCGAGATGCGCTCAGTTGGAGAGGGTGTGGGGAGGCGGGGGACGGAGGGGGGGCTGTGGGGGGGGATGCGGGTCACAGCACTGGGAGGAGTTGGTCGGGTCCAAGTACGGCACGGCGATCATGCGGTTCGAAAACGCGGTGGCGATGGGCATCCAGCGAGGCGACCAGCTGATGCTGAACCCGTCCAACGAGGAGGTGATCCAAGAGGAGGACGAGATCTGGGTGCTGGCGGAGGACGACGACACCTACCATGTGATGCAGCACCCCATCCGCCTGAACGTGCAGATGCTGGTGCCGCACTTTAAGGAGTATGCCAAGCCCGTCCGTCTCATCCTTGTGGTGCGCCTCTCATCGAATCTCCCCCCCCCTAATATACCCCTCACACCCTCGCCTCACCCCCAAGCTCCCGCTCCAACGCTTGCATCCACAATGCCGGATTCGTCTCGGGTCACACACACCGCCAAATCCAGCACGTCCAAGCAGCTAGGACCGAGCACGGAGATTCTCTGCAGCTCCTTGGATATGCCCGACCACGCGACCCAGCCTGAAAGCCGGTCTTACAGTTTGGCCCGGTCAGTCACCATGTCCTGAGGGGTTCATCAGAGTACGGAGAGCATTTGAGGGCCTTTTTATTACTCCGGGTGTCGGGCCTACAACTCAAGGTGTCAGGCCAGAAGTCAGAGCGGGAGGCCCTTCAACTTAGGGTTTCAAGTCATAGGCTAGGCTGAAGACTCTGGGGATGTGAGTCAACAAATGCGGGCGAGGGCCGCCTGATTCAGGGCTCCAGAGTTTTCAGGGCAGGACCCTCCGGGAGTCATGGTCTGCAGCTCATGGCTTGAGACCCTTCAACTCGGGGTCACAGAGCCTACAATTCAGGGCTCGAGGTTGAACAGCTCAGGGCTTGCGCTTCAGCAGATCAGCGGGTGGAGCCTCACACACCAGGGCTTGAGATGGTCGCACTCCGCGCTCTGGGCTCGCACCTCGCTGGTTCAGATCCATGGAGCATCTTCTGCGTAGTCAGCGTATCTCGTTTTGCACCAATCGCATTAGACCTGGAATCTAGCTTCAACCGGCTACCCCCCCTGTTTGGAGTTAGGAGGACGTGCAACTTGACACCCCGCTGCTGGCGCTGCTACCGCTCGCCTCCCCCACCTCGAAGGTTCAGAAGCACCTCGAGTATGCTTGAGAGTTGGAGCCCGCGCGCGCACGCGGCTCTCTGATCCACACGTAGGATACCCCGCATTTACACGCTCACTTGGCACGCCGCCCTGCGCTGCGCCCCTGGACAAAGCTGTGCGACATGCGGTGGCGCCCAAGGCGGCCGAGCCCGCGTGGGATATGGGGAGCTGTGCGCTGGCGCGGTGGCGACGGATGGGAGGGATGCCCGGCCTGGCGCAGGGGTGGAGGCGTGACATGACGGACATGATCCTGGCGGCAGACCAGTTCCTCCTGACGGGTAGCAGCCTGTACCTCTTCTGCTCGAAGCCCATCGAAGACCGCATGGTGGAGTTCGACCGCGTGGGCTTCAACCCCCTGAAGGACCTGCAGAACATCCGCCTCGAGCACAAGGCGCGCCACTCCCGCCTCCCCGCCTGCGCATGCGGAGGGGTGCTCTTGACCGTGCTCCCGGAGTCGAGATGACTTCCTGGCGGATTTCGCACTCTCAATCGGTCCCAACCACAGCAGGTGGCACCAATTTGTACGCGAGGCGCGCTGCTCGGAGCGGACAGCCTTGCGATCGCGCGGCTCTCGATGTGGACACTGGCCTAAGCCGCACCTCTCCGGGGGCGGCTGGTAGGTGGGAGGTCCTGGTAGGGCTTGGCGACGAAGCAGCGGCAAATTGCGGGACGCGCCCTCGGGGTGAAGTTGGCTTAGGCCTGGAGGGGCTGCTGGTGGGGCGGGGTGTTCGGGGCGCGGGACGGGAGTTGCAGGTTGGAGACGGGGCAAGCCGGTACGACTTGCAGAAGCTTCCGCTGCTCGACTTCGACGCCGTGCTTGTGCTTGCTGAGGATGGCATGGATGAGAGCAAGGTGCCAAGCTCCGCGCCATCCGCTGTTGCGAGCCAGGGTATTGGCCAGGGGCAGCGGCTGCGCCGTACGGGGGGTCGCATTGTTGCAAGGATGCACGCCCCTTTCTTCTCCACTTGTCCCTCCGTCAGCCACCCTTGAGAGACCTCGCGAGGGGGTCTCGTGCCAGACACGGCCTGCTCATGCTTCTGCCGCATGCCACTCTCGCGCATGGGACACAGCACACTCCCGCGTGTGACACAAAATGTCATCGGGGTGATCACGCAACTTCCCTGAGACTTGGGGTTTGAGGGGTATACGAGGATAGGTGCTGGTGACCACGATGTTGCTGTACGATGTCCACACCCGCCTGCTGCGTCAGATGGAAGCAACTATGCGGAAGGCACACCCCGTGAAGGCGATCATCGTCTCCGAGATTCCGGATGCCCAGGTAGGCTCTGCTGACCGCTGCTGACCCCTGCTGACCCCTGCTGACCCCTGCTGACCTGCACCAACCCCTGGCACTGCCATCTGTGGCCCCGGGCTGGCCCCTGTCCGCCTCTAGTAATGTCTTGGACTACGCTGGCGTCTCTCGATTGCTGCGGGCCCTCGAAGCCAGCAATATTGACCACAAGTTTATAGTAGCCGTCGATGTCTGATGTGCCACTTTGCCGGGGATCCATGGAGGTTGCTCGGTGAAAGTATCTTTGTCTTTTGGTTCCAGCTGGCTTCTACTGCTGATGCCTGCTGGGCCCTGTCGAGCCCTGCCTGCCTCACGGGCGACCCGGACGATGTTGAAGTTCCCCAGCTCCTAGAGTTGATGGTCCTGTATGTAAACAATTACCATTACAATTACTTAGGAAACCAAAGTGCGCATCTCAACGGCGCTTTCGCCGACGCCCCCGCGCCATCGCGTCGCGTCGCCCGTCCGATTTGTTTTTTATGGCATGTGCGAGGGGCGGATGGTCCTTGTGGCAGGTGCACACACTGCTGCGGCAGGCGCAGAGTGAGAGCGCTGGCGAGGGAGGCATGAAGCTCGGCTGCGTCCTCTCAAATGAGCTGCACAGGTGTGGCCTGCGGACCTCCACTCTCCACGTTCCTCCCGGTCACTCCCCCGATCCTTACTTTTGGCCATGTCTTGACGCAGCCTCCCGTGGTCTGGGGGCCGTCCCCCTTGCAAGGAGACTTGGTCTCCACTTCCTGGGAGTGCAAGGAGGCCCCACCGCCCGTAAACAAGGGGTATGCTCGGGGTTCCAATCGTGACCCCACTACCCCTAGACCGCGGGTGTGCATGCGCCCAAAGAGTGCCCCGCTATCCCTCAACATGGGGTGGTGCATGCGCCCAAAGAGTGCCCCGCTATCCCTCAACA
>LGRX02006638.1:28895-40274 GCA_001247695.2 Cymbomonas tetramitiformis
AGCAGCAAAGCTCGAATCCCAACGAACGACGCAGTCGAATTTTCGATCTCACGATCGCCAGACGCTAACGATGACAGTGCCACAACAGTCGCGTGTATGTACCACGACGCCACCCACGCGTTATGGCATGGCATGCTGGGAAGCAAAAAGCAAAGCACTGTCGCGCACATGATCCTGCGGTCATAAGATGTAATGGCGATATCCATGTTAACATCGCATGGTAAGTAATCGCGCTGTCCAAAAAGATCGACGCCTAGTAGTGGAGATCGCATATTTGTGATCGACAGCGCCTAGACCTCTGATCTTTATCGTCTTGGCATGAAGTGAATTACCTTACCACCTCTGATCTTTATCGTCTTGGCATGAAGTGAATTATACCTTTGCCTTTAGAATCTTCACCCAAACCAAATTACCTTACCTACCTCTGACCTTTATAATCTTTACCCAAACCAAATTTTCATCTCCGTTCGCTGTACGTGTTATGAATTTAGATATGGGTCATCTGAATGACCATCTCCGTTCGCCTTTTTCTTTATTTGCTATGTATGAGGAAATCGAACGGAGATGGTCATTCAGCAGCAGCAGCAGCAGTTGCAGCAAAGCTCGAATCCCAACGGGCGATACAGTCGAATGTTCCATCTCACGATCGCCAGACGCCAACGATGACAGTGCCACTACAGTCGCGTGTATGTACCACGACGCCACCCACGCGTTATGGCATGGCATGCTGGGAAGCAAAAAGCGAAGCACTGTCGCGCACATGATCCTGCGGTCATAAGATGTAATGGCGATATCCATGTTAACATCGCATGGTAAGTAATCGTGCTGTCCAAAAAGATCGACGCCTAGTGGAGATCGCATATTTGTGATCGACAACGCCTAGACCTCTGACCTTTATAATCTTCACCCAAACCAAATTACCTTACCTTACCTTACCTTACCTTACCTACCTCTGACCTTTATAATCTTCACCCAAACCAAATTACCTTACTTACCTTACTTACCTTACTTACCTTAATCAGCAGCAGCAGCAGCAGCAAAGCTCGAATCCCAACGAACGACGCAGTCGAATTATCGATCTGACGATCGACAGACGCTAGCGATGACACTGCCACTGCAGTCGCGTACATTTATCGCGACGCCACCTACGCGTTATAGCATGGCATGCTGGGAAGCAAAAAGCAAAGCACTGTCGCGCACATGATCCTGCGGTCATATGATGCAATGGCGATATCCATGTTAACATCGCATGGTGATTAACCGTGCTGTCCAAAAAGATCGACGCCTAGTGGAGATCGCATATTTGTGATCGACAGCGCCTAGACCTTAGACCTTTATAATCTTCACCCAAACCAAATTACCTTACTTACCTACCTCTGACCTTACCTCTGACCTTTATCGTCTTGGCACCAAGTAAATACCTCTGACCTTTATAGCCTTGACATGAAGTAAATTACCTTACCTTAGTCAATCAGCAGCAGCAGCAGCAGCAGCAGCAGCAGCAAAGCTCGAATCCCAACGGGCGACGCAGTCGAATTTTCGATCTCACGGTCGCCAGACGCTAACGATGACAGTGCCACTGCATTCGCGTATACTTACCGCGACGCCACCCACGCGTTATGGCATGGCATGCTGGGAAGCAAAAAGCGAATCACTGTCGCGCACATGATCCTACGGTCGGATAGTGTAATGGCGATATCCATGTTAACATCGCATGGTGATTAATCGTGCTGTCCAAAAAGATCGACGCCTAGTGGAGATCGCATATTTGTGATCGACAGCGCCTAGTTATTACATGCAGCAGCAGCAGCAGCAGCAAAGCTCGAATCCCAACGGGCGACGCAGTCGAATTAACGATCTCAAGATCGCCAGGCGCTAACGATGACAGTGCCACTGCAGTCGCCTACATTTATCGCGATGCCACCCACGCGTTATGGCATGGCATGGCATGATGGGAAGCAAAAAGCAAAGCACTGTCGCGCACATGATCCTGCGGTCAGATGATGTAATGGCGATATCCATGTTAACATCGCATGGTAATTATTCGCGCTGTCCAAAAAGATCGACGCCTAGTGGAGATCGCATATTTGTGATCGACAGCGCCCAGTGTATTACATGCAGCAGCAGCAGCAGCAGCAAAGCTCCCCTACATTCTGGGAAAACCAGAAGACGCGTCTTCTGAATGTCTTCTGAACGTCTTCTGAATGTCTTCTGGAACGTCTTCTGGGTCCAGAAGACATCCAGAAGACGCCCAGAAGACGTCTTCGGCGCGACTTCTAATGTCTACCATCTTCTGGTTTCCAGAAGACGGTCAGAAGATCTTCCGGGAAGACGTCCAGAAGTTATCTTCTGGACGTCTTCTGTATATCTTCTGGATCCCGGAAGACGCCTTCTTGATATCTTTTAGGCGTCTTCTGTACATCTTCCCGGAAGATCTTCTGGATGTCTTCTGAAACTCAGAAGATGGTAGACATTAGAAGACGCGTAGAAGACGTCTTCTAGATGTCTTCTGGAACCCAGAAGACGTCTAGAAGACATCTTCCGGAATTCAGAAGATGTACAGAAGTCATGCAGAAGACGTTCAGAAGATATCTTCTGAATGCCTTCTGCATGTCTAATAAATTTCAACATTCGTATACGCATTCGCGAGGAATATTTTTAGGAATATTTTTAAATAAGCTTGCAAGAAGGATGAGTGCAAACAAGATGTATGGCATAACACACTTCTCGCCATCCTTAACAAACATATTCTCAATGTTTGATACACGACAAGAGATGATTTATTTGTGTGGAAGGCTAAGATGCTTTGGAGACTAAAATTGCTTTAACAATATTACTTTTCAATCAAGAACCTAATCATAAGGAGGGCCACACATATTATTATCCTAACTAGCTAAGTGTCTAGAACTACTTCAGATTCATGTTCTAAACGACTAGTCTAATTACCTAGAAACGATGTTCATCTAACATGCACACATGGCATAGGTCTTGGACCACGCAAAAACATGGGTTTTCCACTCGCTCGTTTTTAACCGATCTGAAAAACAACGCACACCAAAATACCAACACTTAGTAGAGTGAAAACACACAATGAATACAAGCACAAATTCCTAGGAAGGGTAAGGTAAGTACCTTTACTCTTCTAGTTGTGGGCGATGGGCTGAAAATGCGCTTTTCCAACTTGCTCATTTTCAGCCAATCTGAAAAACAAAGCGCAACTCAAAACCAAAGGTTAGTAAAGCGGAAAAACACAACGCATAAAGGCAGTATTTTTTAGGTGTGACACTAGGGGATGATAGAGCAAATACCTTTACTTGTGGTGTTGAGGTTGGGCTGAAAATTTACCTTTTGGACTAGGTCATTTTCAGCCGATCTGAAAAACAAAGCGCAACGCAAAACCAAAGGTTAGTAAAGCGCAAAAATAGTACGAGACGAAATACAAGATTACCGAAGGAAAACAAAAAGGCCTAGTGGTGTGAGTTGGAATCGAACCAACATCATCTCGTCAAAAGGACGAGCGAGAACACATGTCTCGTTCACACCTCAATTAGACGCTAAGCACGCCGAAGTGCGCGTAAAAAAACCAAGGCACGAAAAGCACCCGCAATTACTATTGAAGTATTGCGTTGTGCAACGTTTTTCTGTTAGACGAACTATTTTAAAAGGACCACTTCACCCAGCAGCAGTCCGCGGAAAACGAGGCTGCGGTGGAATTGAGTTGGATGCAGGTGTAAAAGTGGTAGATGCAAATTTCACTTCAACGTTAAATAAAATTCAAACTCGAACGGTCATGTCGATGTGCGGTGCGGTGCTCGTGCTCACTCCCCTGCGCTGCGCTGGGCCTGACGATGCGATGCGATGCGATGCGATGCTAATGCTAGCTGACGATGACGCCTGACCACGACCGCGACCACACGCCAGCGCCACACCAGCGCAGCGCAGCGCTGGCAGATTTTCCGGGTTTGCTATCCGCGGTATCGTGCAGTCATCACGTCTCACGCGACTCACTGCGCGCGTGATCGACTGTTCGACCGTTGCTAGGAGGGATGGTGCTCTAAAACAAGAGCAGTTTCTTCTACCAAATTCGTCGGCCGTTTTAACTTAGTAACTTGGTACGTTTGCCCCTCTCCCGAACAAACCACTTGTTTTTTTGCACTTCTACCTACACCACACAATTATGCCCAGTATTGTGCACCTTATATGTTTTTTTTTGTTTTTTCGCGATTTTTAAAGCTTTTTTCAAAAAAAAAAACAAAAAGACATACGGAAGACACCCCAGATATCTTCTGTGCATCTTGTTACCCTCCAGAGATGTCTTTGAGGAAGACATGTCTTCTGGAAATCTGCAACTTGTAGAAGTTCCACCGAACGTCTTAACACCCCTCTTAGGGGCGTCTTCCTCATTTTTTTGACGATCTTCTACGCTAGGTAGACATTAGAAGACGCGTAGAAGATCGTCAAAAAAATGAGGAAGACGCCCCTAAGAGGGGTGTTAAGACGTTCGGTGGAACTTCTACAAGTTGCAGATTTCCAGAAGACATGTCTTCCTCAAAGACATCTCTAAGACAACCGGAAGATGTACAGAAGATATCTGGGGTATCTTCCGCAAACACAGTCAAGAAGACGTCCGGAAGATGTCAAAAAATGTCTTCCGCGTGTCTTCTGTGTGTCTTCCGCGCGTCTTCCGCGCGTCTTTCGCACCTCTTCTGGGTTCAGGAAGACATATATTCCCCGAAGATGTCCGGAAGATGTACAGAAGGTATCTGGGGTATCTTCCGCAAGCACAGTCAAGAAGACGTCCGGAAGATGTCGGGAAATGTCTTCCACGTGTCTTCTGAGTGACTTCTGAACGTCTTCTGAGTGTTTGTCTTCAGGATGCCCTCCGCACTACCTTGGCCAAGTGTCCTTTGTATAGGAGATAGAATGGCAAGTAAACGTGCCGCGCATCTCCAAAAGGGGGAAGCGCCCCCAAAGACCAAAATGTCGTCCTTCAAACGAGCGATGCTCACTAAACCCCCCCCCGAATCCGCGGCGGAGGTCTTCCGTCAATCCAAGCCGGAGGTCTTGAAGGGGAAGATGGCAGCGGTGCACGATTGGTTGTCTACGGTGTCGCCATCCCGCGAGCTGGATCATGAGATGACGGCATGGCTCGGGGAATCCGTCTACATTCATGAGCATTCCCCTGCAACAAGGTGCTTGCTTGTCTCCATAACCCACATGCATCTATCATGCACATTTATGCAGTTTGGAATGCATATAACCGAAGATGTGTGGAGCATCTTCTGCGCAACTTCCGGACGTCTTCCATGTGTCTTCTATGAATTCACCATCACAATGTTTTCGCAGGGCTGAAGATCATGAGGACGCGGTTCGTATTTGCGTGCCGCGTCAAAGCAACCGGCCACCTTTCGGCTTAGCCGAGCCCACTAATGTGCTTTTCTCGGTTCAAGAGTTTTTTGGCTATGTGCAAGAAATTTCAGACTTGCATGAACCGGGCTTTAAGGAGCATACGTGGGAGGACATTTTCTCCGATCCATTGGACTTGGCCGATGATCCGGGCACGGTGCACTTTCGACAACATAAGTGGCTGCTTGAGCCTCCCATTGGCGTCAACCTCCAAGGAATGGTGTTGAAGATACGGGATGCAATCGCATCGGGCGAACCATATCATCGTCCTCCGGAGCTTGTGAGTGATGGGGATAGGCGGATGAATCCGCAAAGGCTTTCACCTTCACCTCCGGCCCCGATGGATGAAGTTGTGGACATGACCTATACCGAAGTCCATGAGCCCGAGGACCCTCCCCCGGAGATGCCAACACGAAGGTGCGAACCGGTTGTCACGGCATGCCCGTATCTCCATGAAAGATGTATGCCTGCACGCTCCATCGGAAGTCGTTCCGAAGACGTTCCGAGCGTCTTCTGCGCATCTTCCGGGCTCATGGACTTCGGTAAATCTAACGTAGAGCAAAATGACAATAGCAGAATCTGAAATCAAGCATTCCAAAACTGAAATCTGAAATCCACCGTAGAGCAAAATCAGCCAAAACTGAAAATCGGAAATCTAATGTGGAGCAAAATGACACATATAAAAATCTGAAATTGGTTTGTAAAATCTGAAATCAAGCATTCAAAAAAACTGAAACCTGAAATCTAACGTAGAGCAAAATCAGCCAAAATTGAAATTTGGAAAATCTAACATAGAGCAAATAAATGACAAATGCAAAAGTCTGAAATGGAGCATTCCAAAAACTGAAAACTGACATCCAACATAGAGCCAAATTAGCCAAAATTGAAAATCGGAAATCTAACGTAGAGCAAAATGACAAATGTAAAAAATCTGAAATCAAGCATTCCAAAAACTGAAATCAGAAAACTAACGTAGATCAAAATTAGCTGAGATTGAAAATTTGGAAATCTAACGTAGAGCAAAATGACATATGTAAAATTGCACTTTCGCATTTTCCCTTCAATTTCAACAAATGCAACAATCTTGATTATTGCTAATTAATTACAAATGGTCATCACAAATCACAATGGTCAAATGGGGGCAAGGCCATAAGAAGATGTTGCGTCCGAACGGCACGAACACCGGACCGAAGACGCTCAAGTGTCACGAAGGCGTTGAAAATGCTACAAGCGGGCATCATGAGCGTGCTAGCGTCTTGGGATAGAGACGAGGGCTACTCGAAAAACATGCTTGAAGACTTGATCGGGCAGTTGACGGTCATAACGAGAGAGCTCACTTCGGAGCTTGTAGACTGTAAGGTACGGAAGACATCTTGAAGACATCCCGAATACGTTCCGAGTACATTCCAAACGTCTTCCTTAATTACCTTTTATTTGGTGATTTTGCAGGATGTTCCTAAGCTTCAAAATCTGGTGGATGAGTTCTTCAAGTCACTCGAGCGCGATGGCTCACCTGACCGGCTGGTCATCAACACGCATTTGCTTTCCCACTTCCCCGACCAACTCCTCATGTATGGTCCAATACGGGGGACATGGATGTACGTGTTCGAATCATTCAACGGGAAGATTCGAAGGTGGGTGAAGAACAATGCATATCCGGTTCAGAGTGTTATGCAAGGCTTCGGGCGGTACCGGATGGTACATGTGGTGCGAGGGTTAATCTTGGTACTTCGTCGCCGGCGGGAGGCAACCACCAATCCCACCCGGCCACCCGTGCTCCGGTTCTTGACCACCGCACCGTTGAGGGCGCCGAACACCGTGGTTTTGGGAACACAAGGCAAGCGCCATGTACTCTCCCGCGCTGAAACGAAAGCGCTGGAGCTGTGGATGCATGGCAACGTGCCCCAATACCGCAAGTTGAAGGCAAAATTCGACGACTACGTCACCTACTGCAAGAGGTAAGTAAGAAATGAAACCCATAAGGTGCCTGGAAGACGTTTCATATATCTTCTAGGCATCTTCCACACGTCTTTGGTAAATACATGTCCTGACACTGTGCACGTATACATTCGCAGGGAAAACCATATGGTTCGGAGACGTATTGGCGCACATGCCGGAGGGTCTCGCCTGATGGATGTGCCGTTGCATATGCACGGTAGCGACCCCAAGGTCTGGCTGGGGAGACCATTCACGGAGAATGAAGCGGCACTCGTCGAAGGGCCTCCTCGCGTGTGTCAATCTTTCGGCTCGGTCGTGGTTCGAGGAGTTTGCTATCGCACGGCAGCTCAGGACAAGACGAAGAAAACTTGTCAACGTTACTTCCGAGCCTTTTTCTCTGGAGAAACATCAAAGGCCCGAGGAAATCGAGACTGACCGGTGCGTCCGTGCATTACGTTTTGGTGAATGTGCGCAGAATATGTACCGAATGTCTTCTGCGTGTCTTCTCGACGTCTTCGGGGATTCTTACTATAGAGTATTGTGGCTCCAACTCGCAGGTACGCCATGGTAGATAGCATCTACAAGGTCGACTTGGCCGCGAAAGAGTACATTCTTGTGAAGGGAAAGTGGTTCCCTGAATTCAACCAAGCGACGACAAAACGGTTTGCCAAGCTAAACTCGAAGTACGGGCCGGACAATACCGCAAAGGTGGTGTACACATACGACCCGGATGATCCCGAGACACCTTGGGACACTACTGATCCATTTATCCTGGCGGCTCAAATTGAGCACCAAGTTGTAATCAAGAAACATCTGTGATGAAGACGGCGGTGGTATTTGATTTAAAGGCTGACTTTTTCGAGTGCATCGACGATGATGGTTCACGACCGAAAGGTGCAAGACGCAAGCAAGAGGCGATCATGATAATACGCCGGGCATCGTACTTAGTGGTCTGTATGTTGAATAGATGCAATCGTACATGTATGTGTAGATAGACCTATCAATTAACTTAGCCGTATATTATGTATCATAGCAACAGAGCATGATGACAACCCTGAAGTTGTTAGGAAGATACCTGGAATGTCTTCCGCATGTCGTCCGTGCGCCTTCTGAATGTCTTCTGTGATTACGCGACTAGTGTACGTGTGGTATGAAGTAGCTATGTGGCCAAATTGCATAATCATCACATATGTGTCGATAACACATGTCAGAATGTATTCTGGCCCAGAAGACATTCGGAACATCTTCCGGGTATCTTCCGGGAAGACTGCCCTTTGCATGTCTTCCGGGAAGATGTCTTCCGAAATCCGGAAGACATTCCGCACATCTTCGGCACGTCTTCCCCGAAGAGTGTCTTCTGGTTTCCAGAAGACGTTCCACTCAGAAGACGTCTTCTGGAAACCAGAAGACATCATTTCTACGAAGACGTCTATAAGACGTTCAGAAGACGTCTTCTAGACGTCTTCTGATTTTCCCAGAATGTAGGGCTCGAATCCCAACGGGCGACGCAGTCGAATTTTCGATCTCACGAGCGCCAGACGCCAACGATGACAGTGCCACTGCAGTCGCGTACATTTATCGCGACGCCACCCACGCGTTATGGCATGGCATGCTGGGAAGCAAAAAGCGAAGCACTGTCGCGCACATGATCCTGCGGTCAGATGATGTAATGGCGATATCCATGTTAACATCGCATGGTAATTAATCGCGCTGTCCAAAAAGATCGACGCCTAGTGGAGATCGCATATTTGTGATCGACAGCGCCTAGACCTTAGACCTTTATAATCTTCACCCAAACCAAATTACCTTACTTACCTACCTCTGACCTTACCTCTGACCTTTATCGTCTTGGCACCAAGTAAATACCTCTGACCTTTATAGCCTTGACATGAAGTAAATTACCTTACCTTAGTCAATCAGCAGCAGCAGCAGCAGCAGCAGCAGCAGCAAAGCTCGAATCCCAACGGGCGACGCAGTCGAATTTTCGATCTCACGGTCGCCAGACGCTAACGATGACAGTGCCACTGCATTCGCGTATACTTACCGCGACGCCACCCACGCGTTATGGCATGGCATGCTGGGAAGCAAAAAGCGAATCACTGTCGCGCACATGATCCTACGGTCGGATAGTGTAATGGCGATATCCATGTTAACATCGCATGGTGATTAATCGTGCTGTCCAAAAAGATCGACGCCTAGTGGAGATCGCATATTTGTGATCGACAGCGCCTAGTTATTACATGCAGCAGCAGCAGCAGCAGCAAAGCTCGAATCCCAACGGGCGACGCAGTCGAACTTTCGATCTCACGATCGCCAGCCGCCAACGATGACGGTGCCACTGCAGTCGCGTACATTCATCGCGACGCCACCCACGCGTTATGGCATGGCATGATGGGAAGCAAAAAGCGAAGCACTGTCGCGCGCATGATCCTGCGGTCATATGATGTAATGGCGATATCCATGTTAACATCGCATGGTAATTAATCGCGCTGTCCAAATAGATCGACGCCTAGTGGAGATCGCATATTTGTGATCGACAGCGCCTAGTACTTAATCAGCAGCAGCAAAGCTCGAATCCCAACGGGCGACGCAGTCGAATTTTCGATCTCACGATCGCCAGACGTCAACGATGACAGTGCCACTGCAGTCGCGTACATTTATCGCGACGCCACCCTGGCGTTATGGCATGGCTTGCGGCAAGGCAAAAAGTAAAGCACTGTCGCGCACATGTTCCTGCGGTCAGATGATGTAATGGCGATATCCATGTTAACATCGCATGGTAATTAATCGCGCTGTCCAAAAGGATCGACGCCTAGTGGAGATCGCATATTTGTGATCGACAGCGCCAAGTACCTTACTACCTCTGACCTTTATCGTCTTGGCATGAAGTGAATTACCTTACTTACTTAGTCAATCAGCAGCAGCAGCAGCAAAGCTCGAATCCCAACGGGCGATACAGTCGAATGTTCCATCTCACGATCGCCAGACGCTAACGATGACAGTGCCACAATAGTCGCGTGTATGTACCACGACGCCACCCACGCGTTATGGCATGGCATGCTGGGAAGCAAAAAGCAAAGCACTGTCGCGCACACGATCCTGCGGTCATATGATGTAATGGCGATATCCATGTTAACATCGCATGGTAATTAATGGTGCTGTCCAAAAAGATCGACGCCTAGTGGAGATCGCATATTTGTGATCGACAGCGCCTAGACCTCTGACCTTTATCGTCTTGGCATCAAGTAAATTACCTTACTTACTTACTTAGTCAATCAGCAGCAGCAGCAGCAGCAGCAGCAGCAGCAGCAAAGCGCGAATCCCAACGGGCGACGCAGTTGAATTTTCGATCTCACGATCGCCAGGCGCCAACGATGACAGTGCCACTGCAGTCGCGTACATTTATCGCGACGCCACCCACGCGTTATGGCATGGCATGCTGGGAAGCAAAAAGCAAAGCACTGTCGCGCACATGATCCTGCGGTCAGATAGTGTAATCGCGAAAATGATTTAAACATCGCATGGCCGACGCGATGTTCGGAAATCAGATGGTTTCGCTTTTACATTGCATAGCAGACGCGAGGTTCGAGAAATGTCAAACCATTAATGGAATGGCAGACTCGATGTTCATGTTCGGATCTCTCGAGTGCGCCACGTCGGCAAGATAAATAATCCCATCGACCGTCAGATGCGCCTAGTGGAGATCTTAATTTAAGATCGACCGGGCCTAGTACTTTAATCGGCAGCAGCAGCAGCAGCAAAGCTCGAATCCCAACGGGCGATACAGTCGAATGTTCCATCTCACGATCGCCAGGCGCTAACGATGACAGTGCCACTGCAGTCGCGTGTATGTACCACGACGCCACCCGCGCGTTATGGCATGGCATGCTGGGAAGCAAAAAGCAAAGCACTGTCGCGCACATGATCCTGCGGTCATATGATGTAATGGCGATATCCATGTTAACATCGCATGGTAATTCATCGTGCTTTCCAAAAAGATCGACGCCTAGTGGAGATCGCATATTTGTGATCGAC